>PVJI01003695.1:0-120043 GCA_004026765.1 Micronycteris hirsuta | reverse complement strand
GTTGCCCCAGTGCACTGCCTGGAGTGAGCTTCCAGGCTAGGGTGCAATCTCCCCAAGGTGAGGAGACACAGTTGGGACTATAACCCAACATCCTGAGGTAATACTAGGAAAGATAATGAAGTTAATGACATAAAACATGGAATGCTTTTTTGGAGCAAAAACACCTGAAGAATATTTAAAAGACAAACACCAAAATGAGAAAATTTATGTGAAACATGTAACACATTCATAGAGCTAACTACCCCACTCCACTATATAAAGAACCCTTAATAATCAAACAGAAAATTGGACAGCGGCCATGAATAGACAATTCAGGGAAAGGGAAATAATGATTCCCCTTAATAAATAAAAAGAAGTTCAGCCCTGGCTGGCATGGCTCAGTGGATTGAGGACTATCCTACAAACCAAATGGTCGCTGGTTCAAATTCCCAGTCAGGGCACATGCCTGGGTTGCAGGCCAGGCCCCCAGTGAAGGGTGAGTGAGAGGCAACCACACATTGATGTTTCCCCCTCCCTTCTCCTCTCTCTAAAAATAAATAAATAAAATATTTAAAAATTTAAAAAAGAGGCTCAACCTCACTCATAACAAAACAAAAAAGGCACATGAAAACTATGTTGTCAATTTTCAGCCTATCAGACAACAAAATATCACATGTGAAAACAATAAAATTGAAGAAGTGTGAGGAAGAAGTGTCCCCTTATACTTGAGTGGGAATTTTATGATATAAGTACTATGGGGGGCAAATTGACGTTATCTATCAAATTGCCAAAGCATATACCTTCAGTCTTAGAAGTTCTCTCCTCAGAGTACATTCTAGAGTTATCAACAGGTGCAAATAGTGTCAGAACAAGGTTATTTACTAAAGCATCATTTGTCAAAACAAAGATTAGAAACAATTCAATGTCCATCTGCAGGTAAATGATGAGATACCCGACAACGCAATCATGAAGTACAATACGATACAGTTATACAACTTAACAAAAATTACTTTCTTTCCTATTCTTAAATTCTGTAATGAAGATAATAACTGCATTACCGATCCACTGGAAAGCTCCTGTGGAGGCCCCGGATGTGCTGAGTCACCGCATCGCGCTCTGAGCCGTTCAACTGGTATGCGCCGCAGCTGTGCCCTGCTGATGGAGTTTATGTGTGTGACTCATGAAGAAAGGACATCATGCTGTCCAGTGCAGGCCTCACAGCTCAGGTATACCCTCCTTGTCCCAAACAGAAAGCAGCAAAGATCTCCTTTCTTGGGGATTATGCAAGGGGATAAATGTTGTCTCTCAGGGAGAAGCCAGCTTGGCAGCTCTAAAAGTTTGGTGGGAGAGAGAAAAAGCTGAGTGTTTTGGAATAGTGTCAGTTCCTACCCATCCCCTGAACAGATGATGCAAAATTTTGGTGTCCCAGGATATTTTGATTTCACTACTTACACTACTTGAATATTTGAACAACTTGAGAGGCATCCCTATGGTGACAAGACCTGATTGGGCTCAGATAGTTTTATTAGGTTTTATTATTAGATATGTATTTATCTATTTGATGTTTAGTATACTTGTTATTAGATATTGCTATCTGTTTATAATCAGCCATTATGCTAAGCACTTTATATATGCTATTTCATTTATTGTTTTGCCAACTCTGTGAGTTAGGTACTGTCATTATTCTCATTTTCTATAGATGGGGAAAGTGAAATATCTTGCCAAATGTAAACAGCAAGTAAGTGGGAACACTTGGAATCAGATCCAGGAAATCAGATCCAGAGTCCACCATATACCACACACAGGCCGCACTCAAACATCTTGAAGTCAGTGAGCTACCCATTTTGGGGCAATACGTTCACAGATCTGTGAAGATGCATGACATATTGCCAAATTCAAAGTCATGGCCCTCCAGACCCCTGAGAAGAAAGGCAGCATTGAACTGAGTTTTCTGTAGGAAATGTACGCATGGTAGCAGCACAGCGATGAACATCACAGCTCCACCGGAACACTTGCTTCCAGATACGAACCAAAGACTCTGGTGTCTGGGAAGGCGCTGTCAAGCTCTGACGGTGGAGCTGAACCTTGAACAGATTCCTGACACGGTTTTGTAACTGACTCCTAGGACCCCGGGCCTGGTGATGGCGCTCGCAGTGGGGCCATCCATCGTTGAAAGACTGCCGCCATCTCGGTTCTTTGGCTGCAACTCCGCAGGGGCCTTCTGCCACCATCGGTGCCCAGACCAGCTTTCACACACAGAAATAGAACAGACATTTGTTCATCTACAATAGCTGTCTGAGGATTTAATCCTCACAAAACTAGGTCAGCATCTCCTTTCTCCTTATCTTGGGATTAACTCCACAGCAACTCAACCAGGAAAAGCCAAAATACTTTATAGAACGAAATGCATAATTCTTTTCACACAGACTTCTTTGTTCATGAATACACTGGCCTGAGTATGTGCTTGGAGGGAAATTTGTTTCACTTTGGTTTATTCTTTCCAGTAAAAGAACTCCTTCTGTGGCCTCCAGATAGGTCAGTCTTCTTAGACTTCCTGTCTCAATTAAAAAACTTCGTGGCTTAAAGCAAGCAGGCAACTGAGAGAGCTTGTGGCCTCCTGGAGTCTGCTGACCAGAGAGGGCCACAGACTGGTCCTCTCCATGCCACCAGCAAAAGCGAGGGCCACACTGCTGCCTCCAAAACCACACTCGGAAGCTCCTGACTTCAGAGTCTCCACGGATAGAAGTTCTAACATCTCAACACCAACATTTTTAAAATCTTGGCAGAAAGCATGCCTTTCTCTTATCAAAATCCTTTATAGACTTCCTCCTTCTTCTTAGTTCTCTATATTCCATGTTTTCCCTTTCTACCAACAAAAAGTCATCATCTCTGATGGAGAGTGCCCTGTTTGCCGGAAGGATGAGCAGGGAGGGAGTGGGTGGGTAGAGCCGGCAAAGGAAAGAAATAGTGAGAAGCACAGGTGAATTATTCCACCCACATGCACAATAAGGAAGGGAGGCAGGAAACAGGCCGGAGGACTGTGGGGATATTTTCTACGCATGCAGAAAAAAGTCTCAGGGAGATGCTTTAGCCTTTCTGGTCACTTTTAGATACTTAACAGTATTAGGTAGTTCAGTTCCATCTAGAAAAATCACAACTTCAACTTATTCCAGTATGTTTTCTTCCTTCCACATCTCAGGTCTGGAGTAAAGAAGAGAAAGTGTGTCAATATCTTCATTATTTTTCATCTTAATTTTCCATCTCTCCTTCCATCATCTGTCTTCTGCCTCTGGCTCCTTCAAGATTGAAGTGGCAGGAGAAAGAAGAGGTGAGAGAAGGATTTACTCTAATGAAACTGTGGTACTTTCAAGTTTAACAGGCATCTCTAGGCACGTTCGCAGTTTTAATTGTATGGCACTGTTGTAAGTTCTTCAAAGGTCTCCTCTGTGTGGACCTGTGAATGAACCGTTGCTGACATGAACTCTACCCTCTGCCTGATGACTTATCCACCTTCTCCGAGGGTCTGTCCTGATGGTACATCCCCCCTTTTGCTGCTGCTTGCATCATCTTGCCTGTGCAGGAAGTCATCAGGGTGATTCAAGCCTTCCTATAGTCACAGAGTAACTTTAACCCACAAAAGCACTCAGGGGTCCTTGTTCTTTTATGATTCGCTCCACCTGCTCTGTCATGAGGATGATTCCAGAAGCTTCATACTAGCAGACTTCTTTAGGTAAAAGGCACACCCCACTCCTAGAGTCTAACAAACTCTTTGAACAGATAGGTGCTCTTCCACCTCTCTTTCTGGCTCTTGGCAACAGCTCAGCTAATTTTAGTGGCTCAGAACTTATCGTTTGGAGTTAGAGGTCCAGCTTCCCCTCTGGAGCGCTCTCACTGTCTGAGAGTGTTTTCTCCCATCATCGGCCTGGGACCCAGGACAAAGAGCCATTCATCAACTCTTTCCAAGGAAATCTCTCCTCATCACCTCCCAGTTAATTTCCTTAACTCGTTTTCTTTACTCAGGATGGGCGATGGCTAAGGACTCCAGATCACAGTGTGAGCACATGGGGGTGGGCGGTGGTCATCACTAGCATGTTCTGCATAGGGGCCTGGCCCTTCTCCTTATAACATGTGGTCCCTTAATATACTTTGCCCCCAGTTTTTCTGAAGGAAAAAAGCAAGTTCCACATAGCATCCTGTTATATATGCATTATATATCCAACTAGATATGAAGTCAGAGTGGCCAGGGATCCTAGCACATAGCTCTTTACATTGTCCCCAGTTTCTTGCCCATTTCATGACATACATTATCTTGTACACTCAGACACCATGTTTCAAACATGATTTACGTAAAGTAGATAAAAAGGAATTCCAATCCATTGTCTATAATAACTTATATATCTTATGTCAAGTCACGAATGGTTCATGTAATGAAACCCTGATTTTAACCAACTCTTTCAGAAAAATTTACAAATACCTAGTTTTAGTTGTGTTGGAGAACTTTTCCTTCTGCTAGATTTTTAATAAATGTTCACAAAAATACAAACCTCTTCTCTTAATCACTTTTGCAAACTTACTTTCTTTACCATCCTGTATACCATTCTCTTCCTTCATGGATGAATCTATTTCCATAAACTCAATAATTAATAGACTATAACCTTAACCATTGTGAATGTTATCATTACACTGGCAGCTACTGAGTTGCCCTTTTCAAAGATGACTCATTGTGGCATAAATCTCCATCAAATAGCACAGAACCCTAAACAAATAGGAGTTTAGTTATTGATTGTTGTCTGGGATGAGACCAATGATGGTGAGGGTGATGGTGATTGATGTTGATAATGAAATCACACTGAATCTAGTCATTTCCAACTTGCATAAAACCAATTTTCTGAGCCTGTTTTTTCAAATAGTTTCCCTAAGCTATCCTTCATACATGGAATAAATATATTATACTTTTTTATTCACTAACCTCTATCCTCCACCCTTTAAATTATTTTTGTCAAATCAGCTCTCAGAGTTAGGCAGTAGCCCAGACATTTAATTTTTCTCCTATCTCTTCTCAAATATCCTAAAGTAATAAACTATAACATATAGAAAGATTACATCAACTCCAGGAAGTAGTAATGAGAATTACCCACATGACAAAAATTCAGGGACCAGACTGAAAAAGCAATAGAGGGGTCATAGACAAAAGCCCTTTTTGAGAGAGTATCTTCTGTCTCAGACATCAACAGAAGGCAACATCATCCCTTTACCCCAATACAACCTACAAAAGCTAAGGTGAATGTGACCCAAGGGCTATCACAAGGACACAGTTGGAACCCTCTTGCCTCTGAGAACTGGAAACGTAAAAGTCCTAACACTGTATTCAACACACACATTGGGTTTCCCTAACAGGCTCACCACACCAATAGATATCAGCTACTGATACATGGGAAGGGTCCCAAAATTATTTCTGGTAAAAATAATCACACCTAGTAGATCCTTTTACAAGGATTGAAGTTGAGGTTTCTCTGACCATAATCTCTTGATTCTGTTTACCTCTAGCCCTAGCTTCTTTGAATTTCTCCTAGAAATGGGAAATAAAGTACCCAATTTTTGTCAGAAAATTGGCTGAGGATTAATACTGAGTCATTATAATTTTTTTCTTTGTAAATTTAAGTAAAAAAAAATCACAAGGCCCAACTAAAGATTCTTTAGTTCAAAGAGAGGAATTGGCTTTGCACATTCATATTAACTACCTCCTGCTGAAATATTGCTTTGTGTTTCCAACTAAATGTAAAAGGACCTCATGTTTACAACATAAGAATAAGCAAATATGAGGAGGAGAAAATGTGAACCACAACTGATTCATTATAGCTGCATTTACCGTGTCATTGGGAAGAGTAACATGTTTGTAGTGGGCATTATTGGTTGCCCCGCCCACCTCCGTCTTTCCAGCTGACTCCCACCCAACCTTAGCTCCATACATGGGCCCCGATTGGTCTAGCCAATCTGGGACACTTTAATGATAAGGAACAAGGGGGCTGGACAAAGCACCAATAGCTCTGTTCACACACAAACCCACACACACATCTTCTTTTGGAAGAGATAAAAACCTCAGCATTCTGACAGAATTTTGTGGGTCCTGGGCTCAGTAACTCCAGGGAGTTTCTAACTGAAGTGTTTCTACCTAGAATTATGACAGCAACCTGCAGGTTTGTGCGCCTTGTAATAAACCTGTCAATGCCTCCAAATACGTATGTGAAAAAACAATCACTAAAGAGTAAATAACATTTTCTTTCCCTTGTTAAACCAGCTTTACCCATTTATTTATTTTTGAATTTTCAAATATTTTTATTGTACCAATAGAGAATCACTTTTGGCTTCAAATCCAAGACACATTTTTCGCAGATACAGCTGAAAAGAAGAGAGGAGACACAGATGAAGGAAGACCACCAATAGGCTTTTCAAAACACTGTTCAAAAAATGTGCACAGATGTACATGTTTACACACACAAAATTGTTAGAATGATGGAAAGAGTGAAATTCAGACAACTGTTTGACTGGTTTTTAGAGCATCTATTGTACTTTTACCTGTCATTTTTTATGTTTTAAATGCTCCAAGGAAAAATCATAGGCACAGATTCCATGGTATTAAGGACTTTACCTTTACATCATTCACAGACAGTTGAAAGTTATACATGATTTCCTGTTGCAACACTGACAGTTAGAATAACCACTCACGGTCCTGGTCTCACCTGTCGAAGACCCATAGCATCGGCCCACCCCCCTTTCAGACATACCACTGTAACCTCAGGTTTGTCTCCTGAACTGCAGAACAATATCCCATGTGCAGAAGCCCTTCCTGAGCTATTCTTGCCTAGTTTTGGATCCGATTCCGGGATTGCCCAGACAGCACAGACGGGTGGTGATAATGGCAGGGAGAGGGTGACGTTCGTTGTGAAAAGTTTTTGTTTTCATTCAGCATTCAGGGAGATCATCTGCTGTTTGGCATTCATGGTGTCTCCAGGGGCCCTGTGGGGCTAAGCAATAATCAGTGAGGCAATAAAGTGCTGCCCACAGGAAAGAAATGAGAAAAAAAAAAAAGCCCTTTTTTGTGTTTCTGTGTGATGACAACTTGTTCCTGCCTTGGACTTTCTCCAGAACCATGTGACTGCTCCTCCTTGCTGTCACTCTGCTTCTGCATCCCAGGGACAGGGCCCTGTGTTTGGACGGAAAGGAGGATGCCCTCCCTTCTCCTAAAGCTGAGGTCCTGTCATCTTTAAAGCATGAGAACGGAGTGTGAAATTCTTCTGAGGGGTGATTCCAATCATCATGGAGGCTCCTCCACCTGGGCTTCCCTATTTCCAAATGTCTGTCTCGGTCCTGCCTCTCTGGGCTTGAGTGGAGTCATCTCAAAGCCACAAAGTTTCTGCAGAGCATCCTTTCCTCTGCCTTCACTTTGGTCATGACAAGCTGCAGCCCCTCATTGCCCCACAGCCTATAGCAGCCTCAGGCAGGCGGTGCTGCTCTGCCAGGATGCTGGCTTGCTGTGCACCTGCCAGTTTTGCTATGGGTGCCAGAGGGGACTGCAAGTACATTAGGGACCACCATCTAAAGTTCCTGTTGACAAGTGATTTGTAAGTGTCCAAAAACCGTGAGAGTTACCTCCTAGCTGCATAGGCATGAGGTTGCTGGACCACTCTGATTGGCCCAATTAGCCACCAGGAAAAATTTTAAAAACACCTAAATAACAAGAATAGTGGAGGAGTTGCTGCTGCAGGAAATAATTGTATGTTGTCAGGAAATTAAAAAGGAGGAAAGGGAGGAGAGCCACTGAGGACAGGCTGCAGGTTGCTTTAGTCCAGCAGCTGAGACAGGTGAGGCTTGGCATCAGGGCCTTCGGCAGAGGCATTCAGGTGTCCATGTCTGCTCTGCCTTGGGTTCTAAAACCAGATTTGAATCCTGCAGTCTGGAATACCAGTTTTTCTAGCCAATTCTTCACTGATAGCAATGCCAGGGAATCTGCTCCTTTCAAAAGCTTCCATGAGCATAGAGCATTGTGATGGAGATACTGAAGTCCACTTTCTCCTGGCTTCTTTTGGGAAGCATTCTTGAGGGCCAGCTACAGGCTGTTCCTGCCCATGGAGCTGCCCTTCTATGGGATCCATGGACCCCAATCCACCCTTCCTCAGATCTTTTGTTCACTGGTTTTTGACAGCAGATGTGGATTCTGGATTCCAGTATGCCAATATCCTGGGCCAGTCATTCTCTGACATTATGCCCGGATGCGAGTTCTGTTGAATCAATTTTGCAAAACTTCCTTTTGACTTGGCTTCAGAAAAGTTCTCCTTGTTTGAAATACTCCAGGAAATAGGCTACAAGGGCCAGAGGTCACAGGGGGCCGAGGCCATGAGCACTGGACTGAGGAGACTGGCCGCTAAGAGGCACGTCTTTAAGGGCTCTGAAAGGCCACTGGATGACTCCAGGGACACATTGCAGAAGCGGGGGACTGCTTGGCTTCCCTCCCCCTGGGCTGCACGCCAGCATGTAGACTGTGACTGCAGGGGTCTCTGTCAGAACTGAGCCTAGCTCAGTATGGAACCCATAGAGCAAAACTCCTGAAACCTGGCTGGAATCTCATGTCCACCAGACTCATATTGGGCAGGATTAAGCCAAGAAGAAGCAGACTGAATGGCCTGGTGGTCATCGCCAAAAATCCAATGATATATGACAGGCAGAGGGCAAATGAACATATTAAAAGACAACACAAGTGACCTGTGTTCTTCAACAAGGAAACTGAGGGAGGTGGAGAAAGAACTGATATAGACCTACAAAATCTATCAACCAAATGCAATGTGGATCTTCAGATTTTAATTAGAACACAGTAACTACAGAAAGGTTTTTATGAGACAGTCAAGAAAATTCTGCCCTGGCCGATATGGCTCAGTGGATTGAGTGCCTGCCTGAGAACCGAAGGGTCGCCAGTTCAATTTCATGTCAGAGCACCTGCCTGTGTTGTGGGCCAGATAGATCCCCAGTAGGGGGTGCATGAGAGACAACCACACATTGATGTTTTTCTCCCTCTCTTTCTCACTCCCTTCCCCTCTGTCTAAAAATAAATAAATTCTTTTAAAAAGGAAAAGAAAATTTGAATACTGACCTGACATTAAAAGATAGTTTTAAAATTACTGTTATTTTTCAGGTATGACAATGGTATTGCTATGTTTTTTAAAATCCTATCTCTTAGCAGTATATACATACAGTATTTACAAGTGGAATTAGATGATTTTTGTATTTGCTTTAAATTAGTATTTGTTTAGGTGTAATAATGGTATTCTGATAATGTTAAAAATCTCTTTATTTCTTAGAGATACAAGCTTAAGTACTTATAAAAGAAATTATAGATTCCAGAATTTTCTTTAAAAATAAGGTTGGTAGATGTGGGGAAAAGTGTTGAAGGAAGGAACATGGATGAAAGAATAGCCATATACTGATCATTATTAAAGTTGGATATTGGATTGGTTAGACTATTAACTCTATTTTTTATATATTCAAATCTGATGATAAACAGAATATAGAAATACTAAATAGTGTAAAAAAGAATGAAGAAAAGATCTGTAAGAAGTATTTAACTTCCATATTAACAAAAATTCTTCTTTGAATAAAAAGATTTAAAATCAGGCCCGGCTGATGTAGCTCAGTGGATTGAGCTCGGGCTGGGAACCAGAGGGTCCCGGTTCTATTCCCAGTTGGGGCACATGCCTGGGTTGCAGGCCAGGTCCCCAATGAGGGCCATGTAAGAGGCAACCATATATTGCTCTTTCTCCCTCCCTTCTCCTCTCTCTGAAAATAAATAAATAAAATCTTTAAAAAAAATAAAATAAAATCAAGAGCCTATCCTAAGTTTATACTCTCCCTTCTTTAAGATAAATATAATCTTTATCTTTTTAAACTAATTTTATTCACATATACCTTTCTTTTACTATATGTCAATAAAGGATTTAAAAGTTTTTGCACCCCATTGCAGATTTTTCACTCTCTAAATAGACACTCATACCTTGAACTAGAAACACAAATTATCCCTGGTCTATCTCCAGGTGCAGTATTCGACATATTTTAGGTAATAATAAATATTTGAAAAGTGGATGACCAAATGAAAATAATTAATAAATGCCTACTTCTATTTAGAGAGAGAGAAATGTTTAAAAAATAAAATCAAATTTGATTTATATAAAAGAAAATGAGTAAGCATTATATAAGAATCACAAATATACCATAAAAATATTTTTTTAGTTTCAACTTCTGAATATATATATGTGTACATATTCACCAATATGTTTAATGACAAACTAGATAATGACAGAGAAAATTTAGTGATATGAATAAAAATCAGATGCGATATTAATGAGGCCTATTTATTGTAGGCCTCATTAATAGTAACTGGAAATGCTTCCATGTCTAAATGAGAACCTAAAGAGAGAAAATAAGGTAATATTGAGGATAACTTTAACAGTAAAGTCTTTTTAAAATTTCAATTTTGTAGAACTAGTGCCTTCTCACAAGGCAAAGCAAAATTGCTCTTTCGCTGAACCAGAGATTAGAGCTGAGCCTCTGTCAGGGGTGGTTTAGTTCTGCCCAGTGAATGGAATGTGCTGTCCCTGAGGCAATATAATTCAGTCTGTTCTCTCCAATTTGAACAGAAGTTAGCCAAGAGCCTATTCCCTGAAGCTCAGTTTAGAACACCGTACCATACATCCTAATTTATAAAGCTGCTGTCAAGCACTTCTTAAACTGTGAGTTGCCCAGAAAGTAGTCTCAGAGCCAGAGTGGTCTTGGGACATGGCCAAGTTTGCCTTTGGCTCCTCCACTTCCAACCCCTTAAGTACCCACTGCCATCCCCACCCAGGCACCTCCCAGCCCCCAGCCTGAGACTGTGTACCCTCCCCTCCCACCCCTGTCCAAAGTGACCTTGCTTCAGTCCCACCTAATGCACATCTTCCGTGGCCATCTTTAAAATGCAACTTTTCTACATAGACTGCTGATTTCTGGAATAATATGTTTTCCTTCCATCTTCTCTTTATTCTTCACTTTGATACTTCAGCCTGGTTATCTAATGCACGCTGATGTTCATATGATCCCAAGTTACACACATTCAACATTGAAATTAAGTGATATCTGAAATGCTTTCGATGAGGCATCAGAACTGTGATCATGATTATCAGGTCCCTAAAGGAAAGTTCCATAACCATGCCAGGCCCCTACCTTTATTAAGAAGTTCTTGGCATCATTACCTTTAAACAAGCCCTTAATAATAGGCTCTGACTCCTAATGCCAGTAAATGTCAAAGTGTTCCCTTTCTCCTAATCTTACCTACGAGGATGATTTCATCAGGAAACACACCTTGGGCTTCTCAGTGCAGATTCTTATATGTTTATTTTCCACAGGTAGTGGTGTTTCCTTATGATACCAAAAAGATATATAATACAAAAATAGAGAGAAAAGATAAAATATGTGTGGGGAGTAAAACCATAAAAATCTCTGTTAGCCAAAGAACTAGTAAAAAAATTATCTCAGTGCAAATTTTACTGTGGCTTTTTGGTGTGTTAAAAAGAGGAAGGAAGAAAAGAAAGGGAAAGAAGTCAGGAAGGAAGAGAGGCAGAGCGGGGGGAGCAGACAGGAAGAAATAATGACAAAGAAAGAGGTTATTTTGTCAGACAAACATGTATACAGGTGTACTTCAGAGATAATGCAGGTTTGGTTCCAGATCACCCCAATAAAATGAGCGTCACAACAAAGTGAGTCACACAAATTTGGGGGTTTTCCAGAGCACATAAAAGTTATGCTTGCACTGTACTGTAGCTATTAAGGGTACATAACAATATGTCTAAAAATCAATGTATGTATCTTAATTTTCAACACTTTATCACTAAAAAAGAGTGCTAACCACCATCAGCTGAGCCTTCAGCAAGTTGTAAACTTTTTGCAGGTGGAGAAGATTGAAAAGTGTTAAATTCTTGCTCTGAATTAGGATTTAGCCAAAGGGAATGTAGTGGCTGGTTTGATCTTCTATCCAGACTACTAACACTTTCTCAATACTAACAACAAGGCTGTTTCGCTTTCTTATCGTTCTTGTGTTCACCGGAGTAGCACTTTTAATTTCCTTCAGAAACTTTTTCTTTGCATTCACAACCTGGTGAACTGTTTGACTCAGAGGCTCTAGCCTGTCTTGGCTTTCAACATGTCTTCCTCACTCAGCTCAATTGTTTCTAGCGTTCGATCTAAGGTGAGAGACTTGGAACGCTCCCTTTTACTTGAACACTTACAGGCCCTTATAGGGTTTTTAACTGACCTAATTTCAATACTGCTGTCTCAGGAAACGGGGAGGGCTGAGGAGAAGAGGGGCAATGGGGAAACGGCCCATCAGTGGACCAGTCACAACACATGTGTTCAAGTTCACCATCTTATATAAGCACGGTTTGTGGTGACCCAAAATAATTACAGTAGTAACATCAAAGACCACTAATCACAGATGACCATAACACATACAATAACAATGAAAAAGTTTGAAATATTGCAAGATTTACTAACATGTGACAGAGACACAAAGTTAGCAAATGACTGAGAAAAGAGCACTCATAGATTGCTTGGCATAGCTTTGCCATAAAACTTCAATTTGTTAAAAACGTAACATCTGCACAATGCACTAAAGCAAAGCAAAATGAAACAAATTATCCTGTGTTATTTTTATTTTAGTGAACACAAAGGGACTTACTTTGTGTACTTTAAAAGTATTAACTCACAGAATGCTCCTAAGAACCACAGCAGGTAGGCACCATTAGTATCATCATTTTACAGAGGAGTGAACTGAGCCACACAGGGGATAAGAGCCTGCGCACTTTGTTCAAGGTCACGCAGCTGCCCTGTGGTAGAACCTGTGCTTAACACGGCCAGGTTATTATGATATAAACAAAAAATGCTAAGTAAGTACATTATGGAAGCTTATTACCTAGAAAAAAATGAAAAGCAACAAAGGCAATATCTTCCTAATAAAAACTGGCAATTTTCAGCAGATGGTATATTTTTATCATAACCTGATATTTTAAAGATTTTATTTATTTATTTTTAGAGAGAGGAGAAGGGAGGGAGACAGAGAGGGAGAGAAACAGCAATGTATGGTTGCCTCTCACATGGCCCTCATAGGGGACCCGGCCCGCAACCCAGGCATATGCCCCGACTGGGAATCGAACCGGGATCGTCCGGTTCCCAGCCCGCGCTCAATCCACTGAGCTACACCAGCCAGGGCATAACCTGACATTTTAAAAAATTCATTGATAAATGTATCAATGTCATTTTTCAGCTACTTTAACTCCTAATCACTGTTAAATGGTATCTGTAGTAACCTTTAAATGTTTAAAATTTTATTTTAATTCAGAAGAATATTCTGTTATAGATAAAGGTATGAAAATAGTAAAAAAAAATAAAATAAAAGAGAGAAATAAAAAGTGCTTCCAGAAAAACTTGCATTTATGCTTCAGCATATAATAAGCACTTTAGAGACTTTTCCAAAAGTTTCCATTCTTAATTTTTTTATAATTTTTGAAAAAATAATAATTTTATTGCCACTTTATTTTGTAGTTCCTATTCTGATGGTATTTTTTTGGTATTGGTATTTGGTATTTTATATAAAATACCATTATTCTGATGGTATTTTTACTCTTTGAAATTGATTAGATTACAAAATCCCAACAGTTCAACAACCATGCTCCATCTTTGAAAACCCGAATCTAAGTACTCTCTCAGCTGGATAACCAAAAATTATAGACTATAAACAATTCTACTTAAAACTACCAAAGATCAGAGAACTCTCCAATTGCTCCAAGAATACTGACAAACTGCACTAGACGAAGCAAAAATACTCCTAAATATGGTTAGATCACATCAAAAAATGTTGGCCAAGATAGCTTATGTAAGAAATATAATTTGAAAATCATTTGGGTATACTGTATATTATTAACTGACACTACTAAAGATTTCTTCAGACATTCTGTTTAGAATATCAAAGATCTATCAACTATTGTAATTCGACAGGAGCCTCTGAGAGAATCCTTTGACTAAAAGCCTGACACAGACTACAGAAAGTACCTGCAGAGTAACAGATTAGTCATAGAGCCCTCTATACGCTATTCCAATCCACGTGTCTTCTAGTGTGGCTTTTGACAATAAATGCATAAATCCTTATTTAATGAAATCGAGCATCGCATATGCATAGTGTAGATTTCATAAGCGTAGTAACCTACTGCACTTCCTTTGTAAGGTGGTTAGGTCCACCTTGGTTATGGATCAGCCTGGCTAACCAGGGGTGAAGGAGGGAAGGTATATATTTACTAATATGAAACAATTTTCTCCATATAAATATGCTCAAATATTTAAGCAATTGCATGCATCAATGCCCTGAAAATTTGGAGTCAACTTACAGACCAAATGAAATTTTACCCTAAAGCAATCTTTTTCATTTACTAATGATACAAGCTGGTCTTTAAATGAGTCTGCTTATTCAGTAGTTATGAGCAATGCCTTTGACCACCTAATTCACATGAGCTCTTAGAATAAATGAGCCCTGCTGCAAGTCTATTGATGGTGCTTCTACCTAAGTCACCCCATGCCTTCATTAAACTGATCTGTGTGTGTAATGTCATTTCTCCTCCCTTTGCCTAAGATGTGAAACTGAACTTGCTCTTCCTTGGTGCCTTGTACTTTGCTATCTGTGTTTTTAAGGTCCCTGAGATGATCTGGCATTCTTCAGCTTCCTCACAATAATCAAAGAAAAACGCAAGGTGCACCTACCAGACACTAGAGCAGCATTATCAACAACCCTTGCCAAGATCATACCTTCTAGAAAGTGAGGGGAACTGGGAACCAAATCATAGTCACACAAGGCAGACAAGAGTCTGCCTCATAAAGTTGCATCATAATGAAAAAGCTGGTGTATTTTCAATGCATCCCAAAAAATGGGAACTGAGTGAGATAAGCAAGTTCAGAGACACAATGAAAAGTATATACTATAGATATATTTCCTACAAGCCTAATATTTATTGGTTAAAATAGTGAGATTAACTGTCAAATTTTTCCTTATTTTTCTTATAGCCATGATATATCCCTGTATGTTTATGGAGCAGCGATAAAATCATTTGTTCAGGAAGTGAAAAAAATTCAGTATCTTCTAGGTCAGGAATTATTTCAAGTTTCCGTGGAAGAATTTTCCATTAAATTAGCACATTCCTGAAGCAAAACCATCTCATTACCAAGATATAGTTCCTCTTCTCTGAAAGTATGATCTCACACACATCATGGTAATACTATTTAAACCACTGGCACTGATCAAAGTCCTGCCACCACCGTGAAGCATTTGTGCTGGCTGAGAAAACACAGTTTGCAGAATTTTATAACAAAGCACTACAACGTGACATGTTTTCAAGAAAAATGTTTTTATTTGTAGTTTATTACATTTATTAATGTGTTCAAAGTTAATTTTGCCCAAGTATCTGTTAGAGCTCATAAACACTAAAGCCTTGAGCTACATAAGAGATTTATTTCCTTCTTATGCTTTTGATCCTTTAAAAATCCTCATCACATCATTTATTTTTAAATTACTATGAAAATTTCAATATAGCTATTTAATTTTCAATGTACCTCTTACCTTAAAGCAAAATCCCATCTACTGTTAAATAATTGAATAAATAAAAGTAAAGAGCATGCTATAATTTTTATTGCTATTATAATTAACAGAAAGGAAACAATACATTATTCTATATATTACTTTCCAGCCCATTTTTAGAATCGTGTTAAATTTCCTGGTATAAAGTGCTACTAGGAAATAGCCATCTGCCTGTATATCTATCTTCAAGTACTAGCAAATTGACAGTGTTTCTCAGAACTTTTAAAAATACGCTTGTGCTTCTAATATAAGAGAAAGTCCTTATATGCAGCAATAAAAATAATATTAATAATAGGTATCACAGAAATAAACAGAACATTCAAAAATGTACTTTATTTTTTTTACTTTTTTTTAAGATTTTATTTATTTATTTTCAGAGAGAGGAGAAGGGAGGGAGAAAGAACAATGTATGGTTGCCTCTCACATGGCCCTCACCAGGGACCTGGCCCGCAACCCAGGCATGTGCCCCGACTGGGAATCGAACCGGGGGACCCTCTGGTTCCCAGCCCACGCTCAATCCACCGAGCTACACCAGCCGGGCTCAAAAATGTACTTTAAAAATGAATGTTTTGAGTTGACATCAACCAGATTTATTTATTTGTTAACATTGTTCATATCTTCTTAACACAAGCTTGCTCTAAACATGGAATTCTTTTAGAAAAACACTAAAAAAGCAAGCCCAGGGGTAGGTGTTAACGCCCTGACATTAATGAGAGCTCTGTAGTCCTAGCAAATGCACTGCTGCGAGAAAGGGGGTGACAACTTGGTCATAGATGGCATCGAAAAGCGTGGCCAAAGGTGTACGCAAAGAAATCCTGTTCCCCCGCTGGCAGTGCTCCGCAAAGAAAGCCAAACCTTTGGTGCTCTCTCGTGCAGAGTCTGGCTTCTTTC
Source organism: Micronycteris hirsuta (assembly GCA_004026765.1). Classification (NCBI taxonomy): domain Eukaryota; kingdom Metazoa; phylum Chordata; class Mammalia; order Chiroptera; family Phyllostomidae; genus Micronycteris; species Micronycteris hirsuta. The sequence continues at coordinate 103,473 of PVJI01003695.1, read as the reverse complement.
TTGCCACAGAATCAGAGAAATCAACTTTCTTTACATTTCGAAAGGCAATAGCACTCACGTTGACAACAGGGCCATTATTTGAGTCCAGAGTTTATTTTAAATAAATATATAGAGTTAAACAAAGTGATCTTTCAGTCAATAGACGGAGACATGGCCGTGGAGAGGGCTCAGAACACGTGTGGGGGTACAGCCAGTCCAGCATCTGGTCTGGATGGAGGGACGCCTGTGAACACAGAGCCTTGCCCGTTCACTGGGCCCTGCTAGGTAATACAGAGCACACCCTGCACGGCAGTGAGAGACCGATAGTAAATAATGGCCTCACGGTTCTGTAGTTAACAGAAGGGCGCGTTTAATTAAGTCGTAAATACTACAGAACGCAGATCTGGCTTAGCAGTCAACATGGATTAGGTGACAAATAACTGGAAACAAATGTGTGGTATTTTTATATATTTTGTTCTTTAAAGCTTATTTTTACCATATAAATATTTTCCTCACTTGACATAAAAAATATTAACTAAATCTGGAAATTGAAAATATCCTATTTTACTGTTCAGCTGTGAACTCAGAAGTTTCCAGGAAATGGCCACAGAGTCTATGAATATCACTCCATTCCCAAGCTACTGAGGTAAAATATCAATATTTCATGATTAGGAGGAAACAGTCAGGGTGAAGATGCTAAGAAACTCTGGCATCCTCATTAAATATAGCAAGCTTTGGAAAATGAGATATCTCCTACCAAATCAGCTCCAATTTATTTTCTGTCTTCTGCAGGATACTGCAAACCTATCTAGCAAATTAAGTTTTGTTACTGTAGTTTAACACTAAACCCTTTTACACTCAAACACTTTTAAACTCACACACCAAGACTTTTTTATGGTTTGTGGAATTTGGGACTTGTATCAGTGTTTGCATGAGAAAAAACCTTTAGAAAGTGACTAGACATATAGGGGTACTCTACAAAAGCATCTCAGTTAGAGACACTTAAAAAAAAGATGTCAGAATTCTCATTGTCTTTTTTTTTACACATATATATGCCTTTTTATTTTTTTTATTTTTTTAAATAATTACTTTATTGTTGTTCAATTACAGTTATTTGCATCCTCTCCCCTCCCCTCCTCCCTTCCCCTAAAACCCCACCTCCCCACCCAGGCTCCCTCCTCCCCCTTAGTTCTGTCCCTGTGTCCTCTACAGTGATTCCTGAAAACCCTTCTCCCCATTGTTTAATTCAACCAACCTCTCACCACCCAGTCCAGCCCCGAGGCAGCGGTCCTGCAGGGAGATGTTGGACCATTGCTGCTAAGATGGCCTGTCGCAATCACTGGCTGGGGTTAAGGAGATCATATGCTCAATCAACATTGCTTTCTAGTAATAAGGACTAGCTGGAACTTTAAGAAAACACAATCAGTCCAGAGGGTCTATGAAAGGAGATTGGGCTTGTGGAAGTCTTCTTCAAAATCGTGAGAATATGCTAGAACGCCACCGGAAAACTATGTTCATAAAGGTTCTGTGGCTCTAACTTTCCTTAACTTCCTCTTCTCTTCTTTAAATATCTCTTCAGCTTGGCTCTCCAGGTAAAGCGTGCACGTGGGTTATCTTGTCTACATGCATTGGGGTTGCAACTATTTCTTTTTCTGGAATAAATCCTTTTTGGTGAAGAAATACCTAGTTGATATTAATTTTCAGCTGACACTAGAAATTCTGTTCTGCATATTTTTTCTGATGGGAGTGCGCCATCTCTCAGGTGGCTTGGCATTAAAAAAAAAAAATAGTGCCTGGTTGGTGTAGCTCAGTGGATTGAGGGCGGGCTGAGAACCAGAGGGTCCCGGTTCGAATCCCAGTTGGGGCACATGCCTGGATTGCGGGCCAGGTCCCCAGTGGGGGCCATGTGAGAGGCAACCATACATTGGTCTTTCTCCCTCCCTTCTCGTCTCTCTGAAAATAAATAAATAAAATCTTTAAAAAAAAATAGTAAGGACGGGAAATAGATTCATAGGTTCAAGGGAAGGGCAGGAATAGAGTTTGAAAACCAACGAAGGGGTCCTGTACTAGAGTGTGAAAGAGTGAGTCATGGGCTACATTGGCTGTTCAACCAGGAAAATGGGTTGGAGGAGGCAGACTTTGAAAAAAAAGATTGTGAAAAATAAAATTAACTTACGGTGATGTTTATTCTGCTTTCTCATCACATTTCCACTTCTAGATATTTTTTCTTATTTTCTTTCTGGAAAGCTTCTGACGCATATTAAACACGCTCTCCTCTTTTATATTCACTTCTGAAATCCTTCTGCCACACAATATTCTTTTTTAAGAAGGGTGCCCCTCTAAAGGTTTTTATAATAAAAATGTTACATTAAAAAAAAAGTCTAGCCCAGGCTGGTGTGGCTCAGTGGATTGAGTGCTGGCCCACGAACCAAAGGTCGCCGGTTCGGTGCATGTGTCTGGGTTGCAGGCCAGGTCCCCCGGTGTGGGGCATGTGAGAGGCAACCACACATTGATGTTTCTCTCCCTCTCTTTCTCCTTCCCTTCCCCTCTGTCTAAAAATAAGTAAATAAAATATTTTAAAAATAAAAATAATAAATTAAAAAGTCTACATTTTCATTTATAGGATTCAAAATTGCGGCTATCCACTGACACTGTCTTGATTATTTGTTAAGTCTTTGAGGCAAGAACGTATCAGTGATTATACAGCACAGTTATGTTCTGTATGTTATATTTCAAGTTATGTTCTTGAAATTACATAAAATAACAATTATAGTATTTTTATTGTGTTTGATTCTTTCCCCTGCAGGTTTATTGAAATATAATTGACATAAAGGCCTTTGGATTTGTACCTTGCACAGTTCAGTGCCTGAAATTTTTTACCTTGAATAATGGGGTTCCAAAAAGCATTCATTATATATTTTTTGAGACTCCAATTTGTAAAAAGTTATCTCCACTAACTCAAGACATTGAGAAACCACCTGTGGGCTGGGGAATACATACTGACTTTGATATTTCAGAAAAGTTCTCTAAAATTATCGTATTAACCTGAAAAAAAAAAAAAAGCATCAGTACTTCCAAGGAACTGAAAGGGAATATGAATTACAGAAAGACTCAAAGGACACAATTATTTATCGGCTGAATGAGAAGGGGCAAAATATCAAGAGAAATGTTTTTAAGAGAGTTTTAAAAGAGAAAGAAAAAGAGAGAACGAGAAAGAATATGTGGAAATACACAGGCTGGATTGGGAAAAAGAGAGCGGCAAAGTAAAGAATACAGTAGTCCCTCTTCCTCTGCGGTTTTGCACAGTTTTACTTACCTGCCACCAACTGAGGTCCAAAAACATTAAATGAAAAAATCCAGAAATAAACGATTTATAAATTTTAAATTGCACACCATTCTGCGTAGTGTGATACTATCTCACACTGTCTTACTCCATCCCACCCAGGATGTGAGTCATCTCCTTGTCCAGCATCTCCACGTTGAATACATTCTCTAGCTCATAGTCACTTAGGTTATCAGATCAACTGTCACAGTATCCCAGGGCTTGTCCTCAAGTCACCCTTGTTTTGCTTGCCAATAGTCTCAAACTCAAGAGCACTGATGCCGGCAATTCAGATATGCCAAAGAAAAGCTGTAAAGCGCTTCCTTTAAGTGAAAATGTGAGTACAATACAATAAGATAATTTGAAAAAGAGAGAGACCATATTTACATGATTTTTATGATAGTATATTGTTATAATTGTTCTACTTTACTACAAGTGATTATTGTTCATCCCTCACTGTGAATAATTTATAAATTAAACTATACCACAAGTATGCGTGTGTGTGTGTATGAAAAAACATGGTATAAATTGGGTTTGGTACTATCTACAGTTTCAGGCACCCACTAAGAGGCTTGGCATGTATCCTCTGGAAAGGTGGAGAAACTGGAGCAACCCAAAGAAAGAAAGCAGCCTTCAGAAAGGAATGGATCAGCATCACTTGGTGCTTTGTACCTGTTACATTGCAACGATTTAGTGCGAAGGAGTGGGACTCATGGACATATTTCTCATTTTATAAGTGGTTATCTTGTATTGATCTGTCATTCATAGATTCAGGGTCTCTTCACTCCGCAGAACCTTTTCTTCTTATAGATTTGCAAAGTAAAAACAAAAAAAACCCTTTGAATAAAGACCTAAATTCTACTTATTAGAAATACAGTTTGAGATTCTCATACTTTTTATGAATAAATGGCTGAGGGATAAATAAATTAATCCCCAAAAGGCAAATATTGATGATTTTGCAGAGAAAATTTAAATCAATCTCTTAGTTTGGGTTTTCTAAAACAAATAGCTTAGATGCCAGTAGTTGACAAGAAAAAGAAGTGAAGGAGCAGGAGCATCTAGATGAGGTGGACATGAAACCGGTAAAGTGCAAGCAGTTCAGACTGCAGCTGTGAGATGCCTCCGAGAATTTAGCAGGCAGGCTGGGAGGACAGGACATTTACCCAAGAACTGCAGTCCCCCGTGGCCTGAGGCCTGTCCCAAAGATATTATCTCCCATGCAGTCTCTCAGCTCTGTCCCTATACGGATTGAAAAGGGCTCCTGTTTCTTTAAAACAAGCAAGCAAAAGGGCCTGAAGCAGAAAAGCAAAGAAAGAAGTGATTGAAGCTTGATGCACTCTGTGTGTGCAGGTAGACTGTTTACTGCAGCAGCAGATAAAATCAGAAATGCTTTAGTTTACCCTCATAGGGCTCAGATTTGCTCAGGCTCTCCAGTAAACTTTATCACAGTTTCTTCAAGGTGGTGGCCAGCACAATCTCTAACAAACACACTGTCAGAAATGCGCAAGACACAGAGGAGGGAGAAGCCGGATGATCTGGTCCAAGACCCTAGACTTTGATGATGCATTTACAGACAGGCTGAGTTTGGACCGACTGCTGCCCCTGGGGTGGGGGTGGGGGGAGAGAGGCAAGAATAGGGTTTTTAAAAGAAAAAGTGTGGGTTTTGTGGGGGGATAGGGAATGGGTTAGTCTCTTGTTCTTCCAGTCAGGTGCCTCAGGGTTTCAGGATGTGAGTCAGGACAATGGGTTAGATAAAGGGCCAGGCTGTTCCCAGGTACAGGAGGGTCAGTCTGACCACAGGCCATTGTGGCTGGTGTCAGATGTCACTTGTGCTCTGTGGGAGAGAGTTTCAATTAAGCCTCAGACTATCAATTGAGTTGGCATAACTGACTCATAAGAAGTCCAGCAGGTCGGAAAACTGGCCTGACTGGGTCATGAGCAGTCTGGCAGGTTGGGAAACCGGCCTGACCCTTTCACACACAATAAGGAGTAAGTCAAGCTACAGTCCCCACCGATGCAGCTAGAACCAAGGCCAGCCAGTGAAGGGTTTATCATCTCCCGGCTCCACTTCACCCTGTTTAGATTTCTCTCACCCCAGACAACACTTCAGCTCCCCTAGCTGCTCTAATCTTGTCTGAACAATGACCTTGACTTCTACCTCTGAGGGTCTGGGCACTTTGGTTGCTTTGGTTGCTGCTCTTGCCTGTTGACTGTTGTCACCAAGCACAAGAGCCCCCACAAATGATCCCACTGAACCTCCGAGTTCTATGTATATGCTCCTGCCCATTATGGAACAGCAATAGCAGCTACTCATGATAATCATGGTTAATTATTCCTGCCAGGAACTCCTTTCTTCCAAAGGGACCAAATCTGCAATCTGAGCTTCAATTTAGTAGATCTCTCACCCTATCCCTTGGAAATGATGACTGCTAATCCAATAAAACTTACAGTTATGGGCCCGGCTGGTGTAGCTCAGTGGATTGAGCCCGGGCTGGGAACCAGAGGGTCCCAGTTCGATTCCCAGTCGGGGCACATGCCTGGGTTGCGGGCCAGGTCCCCAATGAGGGCCATGTGAGAGGCAACCATACATTCCTCTTTCTCTCTCCCTTCTTCTCTCTCTGAAAATAAATAAATAAAATCTTAAAAAAAAAAACCAAAAAACTTACAGTTATGGAGATAGAACTCACAAATTCTGCAAGTAGACTACTGAAAGTGATGGTAGAGGAGGCCAATAATATTTCTTCTCTTTGTTTCTGGTCCCATGTATTTTTAGTTATTGGGGACAATGCTATAGGGGACCTCAAAATGCTACCGAATATTTAGTGTATATATAGTGTTCTGTAGGACAGAGAATGTTCTATAAGTATGTCATCCTGAGCTCATTCTTTTTTTAACTGAGCCCTCAATGATTCACTCCATATAATGTAACCATAGGCCCCTGTCACATCTTCACCACTGTAAAATGGGATCCCATGTCAGCAAATGAGGCATTCTTTAAGCACATATTTAATTATGTGGTTCCACAGAACATCCACAAAGCTTTTTAATTGTTCTGCCATCATATTGGTTCAGCTGCAATCAATATTATGGCAGAAGGCAGGGGAACTAATGGAGCCCTAGAATAGGAGTGAATATGAACTGCTGTACTTCTCACGCACAAGCACACTGCTTTTGGTAATCTTTATTCTTAGATATTTATAAGAAAACATTTGCCAGAAGTGTGGTCTTATACCAGGTGCCAGAGGGTGCGTTTACTTCTTTCAGTAAAGATGTTACCTGCACATCAGATCTAATTGGGTCTGACATTTGGTTAAATTTCTGTGGTCCACCATCATCCAGATAGTTTTTTTCAGGGAACAAAGAAGTGAATTGAATAAGAATAGGATGGGAACTCTGACCTTGGCATCCTTTAGTTCTCTGCAAGAGACCTAATTTTTGCCATTCAATTCAGGATGTACGATTGCTTCTGACTTACTGCTACCTTGGATGGTAGAGGCAATATCAGAAATCACTATATTTCTACCATAAAATCTTACTCCATAAAGTATAGGACAAATGCTAAGTATATTTATCCTAGTTATGCACAGTGGGAAGTAATTGCAAAATGAACACAGGGTGGATTTATGTACCCATTTGATCCTCTGTGAGATGAGTCAAGAGTCACGTGGTCCTCATAAAGCCCACCTTAACTTTTAGGTCACGTTGATGTTTCAGGTCCCTGAGTGTGAGTTTCAGCTCCATACTTGTATCCAAAAGGTCTAGATGGTCTCCTTTTTCCTGGTGTACTTCTACTCTGGTAAATGACTCCTTTCTTGGAGGAGTGTGGAAATACTCATGTTAAATGCCAGTGATGGCGTTGCAGGTCCTCCCTCAAAGGGAGCCAGCCTCCCCTTTGATCTATGGGACCTGAGTTTGAAAATAGCTCAGATCTAGAAACTGAGTAAGAAATGACTATTTTTTCAGTACAATCATCGATACAAACTTCTCTTCCCTAGTACTGAATTTTTTTCCTAGTTATACAAATCAAGAAGTACCCTAACTGGCTATCTACCTTGCTGATAGAGTACAGTGGTCTATCAGCTGTCACCTCAGAGTCCTACAGGTCGGGGACTCAGGCTGGCACTTCGGCCTTGCTGCCTATTACCAGATAAAGTATTTCAACACAACAATTATATGATTTGAAATTTATTCTATTATGTTAAAATTAAGCCCAATATCTTAACTTGGATTTCCCTCCAAGGAGAGCCTAGCGAAATTTGAGTGAAGGCATTATATTTAGTACGTTATCCCAGGTAATGAGTGAAAGAACAAAAAAAAATGAGACTTGGTGGGTACAAATGTCTGTTGATTATTATACAAACAGAAAGTAGAAAGGTTGACATAGAACACACTGTTAAAGTCATCACTCGCCTCCTCTGCTTCCTCTGAGAAGCATACAGAGTGCATCCCAGAGTTGTTCCCAAAGACCGTTCGGTCACCATCTCCTGCAACCCCTTTGGGTGAAGGTATATTACCGCCCCTGTATGTCTAAGCTTCTCTCTCTCTCTCTCTCTCCCCCACTTTCATTTGTTATATAATATGTATGTTCTACATAATAAAATTGTATTACTACAATATATTTAACATAATATATGATAAAGTTATATAATATCTAATACTCTAACATAATTATAGAACATAGTATTACACTGTATGCTATAAAATATATCAAGTATAAAAGACTGGTACGCCTGGAATTAGGAGGGTTAGGAGGATGGGGTAGGAAACACTTCAAATTCAGTTCTACAATCTATAATCTGTTTATCTGTTCTCTCTCTCTCTTCATGTGTTTATAATATGTATAATAAATACTCTATTCATGTATTTATTTTATTGAAATAATTTGAAGCAGTAGATCATTATAATGGAATTTAAAGCTTATAGAATTTCAAGACGGATTTTATGATTGGGGAGTAAGCAGGGTAAGATATTGCTCAGCAGTGAACGAAACAATCAGGTGATAACATCAAAAGTAGATAAGAAGACATTGGAATAACCCTGTCAACACAAACCCAGAAAGTTTATATACTTTGATTCAATGATTCTAGCTCTAGAGCTTTCAAGAAAAAATAAAATATAATGATAAAGAATCATATAAAAGATGTTCATTATGTTATTATTTATAAAAGTAAAAATTAGAATAACAAAAAAGCCACCCTTACTGTCACTCTGAAGAATTTCCCTGGAGAGTTTTCCTCATCCTTCAGTGGCCATAGGTATCTACGTCAGGTGCTGCCCCCGAGTAAGCAGCACCAGTAAAGAACCCCAGGAAACTTCGTGCCAGTGGCCTACTGGACCACACTTCGAGAAATTTGCTCCACAGCACGTCCCACAGAAGAAGCAACTGAATCATTTTTACTGATTTTTAATTTTTGTTTTTCTTGTAATTTCTCCATTTGCTAAAATTCACACAATGAGCATTGCTTCTGAATAGGGAAAATGCTGCAATTAGACATTTTTGTCAGGAATCCACAATTATATAGGCATAAGTTTTCCCCATCTTTGTTCTTAGATGAAATATCTCTTCAGGAGTCACTCTGAAAAACTAGAGACTGTGAATGTCCTGTTTATGTTAGCTGAGAACTCAGAATTGTGGCGTTTTAATTTGTTTGGATTTGTGATAATCTTGTCTGATTCTCCCTGCTTCGGTGTGAATTGCTCACCTTTGTGAAAGGGCATTTACTAATAGCAACATGGTCCTAATCGTTTGAATGAAACAGTCATAGTTGTATGGACAGTCTCTTCTTATCTTAAGTTTCTCCGCACACACCTTGATTTTGTTGTGAGGAGAGAAATCTTAAAGAAATTTTCATCAGTTCTTTTGTGCAGTATGTAGATCGTCTCATTTAAAGATATATATACCTGCCACTCATCTCACACTACTATTTTAGATCCTTTTTTTTTTTCATTTAACTAATAATTTTCTCCCAAAGAAATGTAATTTATTTCTACTCCAGGTAGTTAAGCAACATAAGAGTATATTTCTAAACTGAAAATAAGGAGAAATTTGGCAGCTAGTAGAAATAAAGAATACTAAGGATGTACAGATAATTTAACTTAACAATTTGTTTTCTGGATAAATGCAAAGTTCTTTATTTTTGTTTGTTTGAGCTTTCCCCCAGGCTTTAATTCTATTGCATAAGTATCTCATTAAATGAGAGAATGAATGAGTTAACAGGATTTGTAGAGTTCAGAGTGGTGAAACTAGGTTCTGAGCTTCATACCTACTTTCACTGGTCAGTGTAATTATTCTATATTTCATTATCTAAAAAAAATTAGAAACAATCTACAGCTGACTAATGTCACTATTTTTATTTAAATCACAGCATTGCTTTAGAGGGAATTCCTGTAGAACTGCCAATTCCAGATCTCTGATGTGGTCTGTAACTACAGTTCCTCAGCTCTAAATATGCCATACTGTCTTCTCTTTCAATGATAAATATCAGCAAATCGCACTTGAAGTGGTGGTAGGGATCATTAACAGAAATAATAAGGCAATTTTGGCTGAATACATGGGAATCACAGAACAATTTAATTAGCTGTAGATGATTACATATGCCAGTGGATCAGAGAGGAATGAAACAGTGTGGCAGAGAAGCTGTAATAAACTAGCAGAAAAAGATCTGCCGGTCACAAGTACCCACTAGCTTCCACATACCAACGGGCTTACATATTTTATTAAATTACTGCATGAAATAGAAATAAACAAAACCAAAATCTGGGGACTAATATTCATGAAAGACATTAAAACTTGTCAAATATTCAAAATAGTCTCTGTGTACAGATGGTAAGTCCTATCAAACCTCAAGAAATAGATATTTCTGTTTTTAGTTAATTTGATCATTCTAATTTTAGTTAATATATTCCAGACTATTAAAAAATGATTTAAAGCCTCTAAATTTATTTAGTACCTTGATATTAAAATCTAACAAATATAGACCAGAAAAAAATTATAAACAACTTTTGCTTATGAATACAGATGCAAAAATTCAAAAATAAAATATTGATGGGTTAAGATCTACACATTCTGATTAAATATCGGAACACAGCTTTTCATTTTTACCCTTTCTTTTCCCTTCTAAATGATGGATAATAAACATGTTTCAGCACTGATTGGAAGGAACTGAAGCAAAGCTCTTGCTGCTTTTACAGAAAGGGGAAGTCATTTTTAGGTTGCTCAAAACTCAGGCAGTGGGATTAATGGATCACAAATTTCTGCTGGCTGGCAACGTCCCAGAGAGAAATAAATTCAAAATGTGTCTACAGAGACACGACCATTGACCTGATGTTTCCAGCTTGCAACTGTCTGAAGTCCCAAGAGAGACATGGAAACAGCAGAGAGCCGTTGGATCAGAGGGGTCATGGGTTACTGGGTCTCTGACTATAACCTGTGCAGACAGACACTCGGTCCTGTGGTGCCTCCTTAGACACTGGCACCTTGACAAATGCCTGGAGGGGCTATGAGGAGCCTTCAAATGGCAGGATGACGCTTAGAGTCAGGATGAAAACATTTATAGAAAATAAACAAAATGACATTTTAGTTTATGAACTCACATTAAACCTATGCATTAGTGGAAAAAGTCTAGTTATTGTTAGAAGTGTAATATACCCTACCAGTCTAATTTTTATTGTAGCAACAGCATTTAGAGATGAACTAACATAACTCTTCATATTAGTGTTTGAAGAGGGATAATATTATAATTATCTAAGAAGTGCCCAAAAAGCCATTGATAAAAGTTACCTTTTGTGTATTATTAAAAATAAAATCTTTTTTCCCCTAGGAATAGCAGGATATCTTTTTTATTTAATATATAATTACTTTATTGTTCTTCAATTACAGTTGTTTGCATTTTTCCCCTCCCCTCCTCCCCGCCCCTTCCAACCCCACCTCCCTCCCTTGCTTGCACCCTCCCCCTTGGATTGTCCATGTGTCCTTTATAGTAGTTCCTGAAAACCCTTCTCCCCACAGTCCCATCCCCCCTCCCCTCTGGCTATTGTTAAATTGTTCTTAATTTCAATGTCTCTGGTTACATTTTGCTTGCTTTGTTCTTTTGTTGATTATGTTCCAGTTAAAGGTGAGATCATATGGTATTTGTTCCTCACCGCCTGGCTTATTTCGTTTAGCATAATGCTCTCCAGTTCCATTCATGCTGTCACAAAGGGTAGGAGCTCCTTCTTTCTCTCAGCTGCATGGAATTCCATTGTGTAAATGTACCAGAGTTTCTTGACCCACTCATTTGCTGATGGGCACTTAGGTTGCTTCCAGCACTTGGCTATTGTAAATTGTGCTGCTATGAACATTGGGGTACATAGGTTCTTTTGGACTGGTGTTTCAGGGCTCTTAGGGTAAAATCCCAGCAGTGGAATTGCTGGGTCAAAAGGCAGTTCCATTTTTAGTTTTCTGAGGAAGTTCCATAGTGTTTTTGACAGTGGCTGCACCAGTTTGCATTCCCACCAACGGTGCAGTAGGGTTCCCTTTTCTTTGCATCCTCTCCAACATTTGTTTGTTGATTTGTCAATGATGGCCATTCTGACTGGTGTGAGGTGGTATCTCACTGTGGTTTTAATTTGCATCTCTCTGATGGCTAGCAATGATGAGCATCTTTTCATATGTTTCTGGGCCCTCCGTATGTCCTTTTTGGAGAAGTGTCTGTTCAAGTCTTTTGCCCACTTTTTAATTGGGTTTTTTGTCTTCCTGGAGTGGAGTCGTATGAGTTCTTTTTATATTTTGGAGCTCAAACCCTTGTCTGAGGTATCATTGGAAAATATGTTTTCCCATACGGTTGGTTCTCTTTTTATTTTAATACTATTTTCTTTAGCCATGCAGAAGCTTTTTATTTTGATGAGGTCCCATTTGTTTATTCTTTCCTTTATGTTCCTTGCTCTGGGGGACATATCAGTGAAGATGTTGCTGCGTGGAATGTCTGAGATTTTCCTACCGATGTTTTCCTCTAGGACTTTTATGGTGTCACAACTTATATTTAAGTCTTTTATCCACCTTGAATTTATTTTTGTGTGTGGTGTAAGTTGGTGCTTGAGTTTCATTTTTTTGCATGTAGCTGTCCAGATTTCCCAACACCATTTGTTGAAGAGGCTATTTTTATTCCATTTTATGCTGCTGCTCCCTTTGTTGAAAATTAACTGGCCATAGAGACTTGGGTTTATTTCTGGGCTCTCTATTCTGTTCCATTGGTCTATCTGTCTGTTTTTATGCCAGTACCAGGCTGTTTTGATTACAGTGGCCTTGTAATACAGTTTGATATCAGGTATTGTGATCCCTCCTACTTTGCTCTTCTTTCTCAAAACTGCAGCTGCTATTCGGGGGCATTTATGGTTCCATATAAATTTTTGAAGTGTTTGTTCTATATCTGTGAAATATGCCATTGGTACTTTGATAGGGATTGCATTGAATCTATAAATTGCTTTGGGGAGTATGGACATTTTGATGATGTTGATTCTGCTAATCCATGGGCACGGCATAGGTTTACAATTGTTTGTGTCTTCCATGATTTCTTTCTTCAGTGTTGTGTAGTTTTCTGAGTATAGGTCTTTTACCTCCTTGGTGAGGTTTATTCCTAAGTATTTTATTTTTCTTGTTGTTGTATCAAATGGGATTTTTTTTTTCCAATTTCTGCTTCTGATGTTTCATTGTTAGTATACAAAAATGCCTTTGATTTCTGGATATTGACTTTGTATCCTGCTGTTTTGCCAAATTCAATTATTAGGTCAAGTAGTTTTTTGGCAGAGTCTATAGAATTTTCTATGTATACTATCATGTCGTCTGCAAACAACGACAGTTTTGTTTCCTCCTTTCCAATTTGGATGCCTTTTATTTCCTCTTCTTGTATAATTGTACAAGCTTAAAGGCTTGTCAATTTTATTTATCTTTTCAAAGAAGCAGCTCCTGGATTCATTGATCCTTAGATTTGTGCTTTTAGTCTCTATGTCATTTAATTCTGCTCTGATCTTGGTCATTTCCTTCCTTCTACTTGCTCTGGGCTGTTTTTGTTGTTGTTCCTCGAGTTCTTGTAGGTGTAGGGTTAGGTTGTTTATTTGAAATGTTTCTATTTTTTTTAGGTAGCCCTGTATCGCTATGAACTTCCCTCTCAGGACTGCCTTCTCTGTGTTCCATCAGTTTTGGGTTGTTGTGAGCTCATTTTCATTTGTTCAAGGAACTTTTTTATTTCTTCCCTAATCTCATTCTTGACCCATTCTTTGTTTAATAGCATGCTATTCAATCTCCATGATTTTGAGTGTTTTGGTTTTTTTTCCTTGGGGTTGGTTTCTAATTTCAGTCCCTGTGGTCAGACAAAATACTTGATATGATTTCAATTTTCTTGAATTTGTTGAGGCTTGTTTTGTGTCCTATCATATGGTCTATTTTTGAAAATGTTCCATGTGCATTTGAAAAGAATGTGTGTTTAGTTTCTTTGGGGTGAAAGGCTCTATATGTATCAGTTAAGTCCATTTCATTAAGGGCATTGTTCAATGCCACAATATCTTTGTTGATATTTTGTTTGGAAGATCTGTCCATTTTTGACAGCGGGGTGTTAAAATCTGCTACTATAATTGTGTCACTGTCAGTATCTTTCTTGAAGTTCTCCAAGATTTTCTTTATGTATTTGAGTGCTCCTTTGTTGGGTGCATATATATTTACTATGTTTATGTCTTCTTGGTGGATTCTTCCTTTGAGTATTATGAAACATCCTTCTGGGTCTCTCTTTATGGCCCTTTTTCTGAAGTCTATTTTGTCTGATATGAGTATTGCTACCCTGGCTCTTTTTTCCTGTCTGTTTGCTTGCAAAATTTGTTTCCAGCCCTTCGCTTTCAGTCTGTGTCCTGAGGTGTGTCTCTTGTAGGCAGCATATGTGTGGGTCATGCTTTCTTATCCATTGAGCTATTCTATGTCTTTTGATTGGAGCATTTAATCCATTTATGCTTAAGGTTATTATTGATAGGTACTTATTCATTGCCATTTTTTATGTACTTGTGTTCCTCTCTCTCTCTCTCTTTTCCTTTCTTTCCTTAAAGCAGTCCCTTTAGCATCTCTTGCAGAGCCGGTTTGGTGAAAGTGTATTCTTTTAGACTTCTTTTGTCTGGGAAGCTCCTTATTTGGCCTTCTATCTTTATTGAGAGCCTTGCTGGGTACAGTAGCCTTGGTTGCAGGCCTCTGGTTCTCATTACCTGGAATATTTCTTGCCATTCTCTTCTGGCTTGGAGCATTTCCATTGAGAAGTCAGCTGCTAGCCTTATTGGGGCTCCCTTGTATGTTACTTCCTGTTTCTGCCTCGCTGCCTTTAAGATTCTCTCTTTGTCTTGGAATTTTGCCATTTTAATTATGATGTTTCTTGAAGTGGGCCTCTTTGGGTTCCTCTTGATTGGAACTCTCTGTGTTTCCTGGATTTGTGTGACTTTTTCTCTCATCAGATTAGGGAAGTTTTCCAACATTATTTTTTCAACCAGGTTTTCTATCTCTTGCTCTTCTTCTTCTCCTTCTGGTATCTCTATTATACGGATATTATTACGTTTCATGTTGTCCTGCATTTCCCTTAATCCCTCTTCATTCTTTCTGAGCCTCTCTTCTTTTGTTTGCTCTTTCTAGGTGTTTTTTTTCTGCCTTGTCCTCCAGCTCACTGATCTGATCCTCTGCTTCATCGAGTCTGTTTTTGATTCCTTCTACTGTGTTTTTCAGTTCAGAAATTGTATTCTTCATTTCCTCTCGGCCCTTGTGGATAGTTTCTATTTCCTTTTTCATGTTGATATAGTTTGCAGTGAGTTAATTGTAGTTTCCCTATAGTTTCTGGTAATTCTGTGTGAGCTCATTGAGCTTCTTGATAACGAATGCTTTGAACTCAATATCTGATAGTTGACTTGCCTGTGTTTCATTTATTATTCTTTCTGGGGCTTCCTCCTTTCCTTTCATTTGGGGATTGTTTCTTTGTCTTCCCATTGTTTGTGAGACTCTTCTTGTTAGCCTCTGTTTCTTAAATTGATCTGTTCTGACTCCCTGTGCTTATGGTATGAATTTCTATGGTAGAATACCTGTGAGATTCAGTGGTGCAGTCTCCTTAATCTCCTTGGCTCATTGGTCTTGGACTGTCATTTATGTTGGCTCTCTGTACGTCTTTGGGTTTTGATTGTTGTTGGGTCTTTCTTCGGTGGGTCCTTTCCTCCAGCTGGTTAGCTGAGGGTCACTCCGTCCACCACACCTTGTATTCTGTTGTGCAGGTGTGGACAGGTTGTGTTGAAGCTGATTCTTCTGTGTGTACAAGGTTTTGAGGCTTCTCTCTCATTCTTGTTCAGTTGTTCGTTGTGGGTAGTTTCTCCACCAATTAGTTGTATTTCCAAGTCAGTCCTGGTTTGAAGTGTGGGATCCACTTCCTCCTTCACCTTCTTCTGTTGTTATCTGTTGTTGGTTCCTTTGTTGGTGGGTTTCCTCTTCCAGCAGGTATCCTGGTGTTCACAGTTTCCACCTACTCGGCTGATTTTTCTATGTCCTATACAATTTTGGTCTTCAATCTTCATATATGCTGGGGTACTGTTGGCTGTTTGGTCTGTTTCCAGGATATCTTTTTTATCATGATCAAAAACATCAGCTACAAACATATTTAATGGAATAATACTAGGGACATACTCATTGTGATAATAATAAGACATCTACCATTACTAATTCTTTTTTCTTGCAAATTTTAGCCAATATAAAGCAAGAAGAATAAACAAAAAGTATAACTATTGAAGAGGGAAAACCAAAATTAATATTATTATTGGCAGGTGGTATACACTACTTAGAAAATTTAAGAGCAATTAAACTTTAAAATTGTTAAAAATTAAAGAGTTAGAAAAGTGGCCAGATATAGGTGATGAGTTTGGGGAAAATCTATTTTTAATAATGATAATTAACACTAATATAGCACTTAAGGATTTGCCAGCCTGTTCTAAGGTAGATTACTTTTCATCATCACATTAAGGGTAAGGGAATAGAGATACAATAAAGTGATTTTTTTTAATCCAACTAGTCAGTGGAAGAGTCAGAAACTGAATTTGTATAGACTAGTTCCAGAGACCACATTCTGCAATGCCCACATCATGATGACATGTTTGAAATAATAACCTTACTATCTAAATGCTTAACATATAGAAAAATATTATATCTAAAATAAGCAAAGCCACAAGAAAAAAAATTATAAAACTGCTCTTTAAAGTGTCAGTTTTTAATGAATTGATTTTTTAATGGAGAGAATTCCAATAATTTATTTTCCAGGAATAGTATGCAAAATATTATGAATTTTTACATATGTAATTTTTTTCTGAGCAGGAAGAGTTTTATGCTTTCAAAAAAGAATCAGAAAAGCTCTATATCTTCCAGAGTTTAACTTTGGTTTGAAAAATAAGTAATTCAATAAACATATCTTTTCAGGGAGAAGGATAATATGGTAAAGATGGCACACCTTCCCTCCCCAAAGAAACAGGAATTTAATGCATTTGCAATAAAAACACAGGTCACATTTTGGGGTGAAGAGAGGAAGTTGCCAATAAGATTTAAAATCTCATATAGAGGAGTACATGTCTTTAGTAGATTAGACAGATGTGAAAAATGAGACAGAGGCTGCCCTTTTAGTTATTCAAACATAAAGCTATTTAACTGAAATTATGTGACACTTTTATAAGAGAATAAAGATTCCAAAATGAAATGAATTCAAACATCTTGTAATGCCCTCACAAACGCACAAGCACACACATATGAATACATTTTACAACCTAACAGTTATGTCCTTCAAATAAATGGAGAAATTCTAAATGTTTTCATGAAAGACAGTTGGAAAATGTCACTTCATTTTGAAATAAAATGTTAAACCACTACTAAATCCCTAAATTTAATTCTAAATGGATCAATTACTTAAATGTTATAATGATTTAAATTTTAAAGAGCTATAAATTCTTCTGAAGAAACTAGATATTTTCAATAACTAATAAATTTGTCTACTTAAAACTTTCTGTGACAGAAAAAAACCTTGATTAAATTTAAATATGTCAAAATTAGGTAAACTATTTGCAATATTTAAATAACTGCTAAAAATAAATAAGAAGTCCCACAAATTTAAGTAAAAAACCTGATTTTTTTCTCACTAAAGTAGCAAGTAGCCAGAAAAAAAACATATTTTATATCTGTTCAGTTCATCAAAGACAAGTTGCATTAATGAATAAGCTTTTACAAACCAACCAATCAGGGAGGCCCAGGGCTTGTGAAAGTCCACCCATCAGGGACTGACTCTCCAATAACACACTACAGAATGCAAACCGATCAAAACAGTCTCATGCAAGTAACCACACTTGTGCTAGAGGATGTCAACAGACTTTCACCTTTGAAGTGTATAAATCCCTGATCTCAATGCTTTCCAAAAATCCTATACAAGATCAGCACTCTGCTCTACTGGGAGACTGCCTCATCAGTTTGGCTGTGCTCTGCTACAGGGAGAAATAGCTTGAGCTTTTTATTTGGGCATTGAATGATGCCTTATCATCAGTTGACATATGCTTGGTGTTAATTTCTACTACGTGCAAAAGGTTTGACCAGCCCTGGCTGGTGTAGCTCAGTGGATTGAGCACGGGCTGGGAACCAAAGGGTCCCCGTTCGATTCCCAGTCAGGGCACATTCCTCAGTTGCAGGCCAGGTCCCCAGTGAGGGCCATGTGAGAGGCAACTATACATTGCTGTTTCTCTCCCTTTCTTTCTCCCTCCCTTCCCCTCTCTTTAAAATAAATAAATAAATAAATAAATAAATAAATAAATAAAATTTAAAAACAAACAAAAAAAAGGTTTGTACCAATCATTAAAAAAACAGATTAAATAGGAAAACAGACAAAGTATATGAAGATATATTTTACAGAAGAAGAAACTAAAAGCAGAGAAATATTTTTGAGCATACTAACCTCATTGATGATAAAAATATTTCAACTAAAATAATTTTTTTTCACTTAGGAAACATATGTCAGGATTATAATAACTAATCTTAAAATTAGCATGAAAAGTGGGCATTCTTTATATATTGTTGCTGTGAATAAACAAAGTACACTTTTGAGAGATAGGTAGAGTCCTGGCCAGATGGTGCAGTTGGCTGGAGTCACACCAAAAGATTGTGGGTTCGGTCTCCAGTCCGGGCACATACAGGAGGCAACAACCCATTGGTCTCTCTCTCTCCCTCTCTCTTTCTGTCTTCCTCACTTTCTGTCTCTTTCTCTCTTTCTCTCTCGCTTTCTATTTCTCTTTCTTTCTCCCTTTCTGTCTGTCTCTATTTCTCCCCTTTCTTCTCTCAAAACAAACAAACAAACAAAACATCATAGGGTGAGGATTAAAAAAAAGTTAGGTAGAACCTTGAAAATATATATTATGACTGCATAGTCTTTGCTCCCACAAATCCACTTCTAATAATTTATCCCAAGGAAATTTTCAGAGAATTTTGCCACTGAGAGGTGTGAATGTATACATGTAAGTATTCATTTGTTAAAAAATATTTATTGAGCTCCTACTTCATTGTGTCTGGTAACTATATTTAACAAAACATCTTGCCTGCTGCCTGTTTTTGTAAATAGCAAACAGAAAAACACCAGTTCATTTACGTACTGAGTATGGCTGTTTTCCTGCCAAAACAGCTTCAACATAGACCATATACATCACAAAAGCTAAAATATTTGCTATCTGGTCTTTTCTAGAGAAATCTTCTAAATCTAACACTGAATAATTTAAAAACATAATTCAGAACTCAGAATTCCATTATAAAAATTAAAAAGTCCAAAACCAGGAAATACTAAACAATATATTATTCAGCAAAAAAAAAAAAATGCCAGTGATAAAGCTATATTTTTTTAAAAGCATGAGACTGGTGATGTAAAATCCAGGATTGTGACGAACTATGGGTAAGGAGGGCAGAAAGATATAGAAAAGAAAGTCACAATGTTTACATCTTAACAACTCTTATTTTGGCTATTACATTGTCATTTCACAAGTGTTTGTTTTATTACCCTTCATAATTTACACATACATCACATATTCTTTTGTGTGTCAAGTATTACATAAGAAAGAAAAAAAGAAGCAAAAAGAGTTGGTCAATAACGCACTGATTAGGAAGTCTGTGCGCGCTGGGAGTGGTCCAACCCACATACTGGGTAACCCAGGGAGGCCAGGATTCGGAGGTCTTTTCTTTGATGCTATTAGAGCTTTCTCAAGAATTCCTCTAAATCCCTGCCAGATGGTGAAGAGCAGACCCTTAGCTCTTTATGTTCTGGTAGGGACAACTGGAATAGTTAGTGAGTCTGGTGTTTATCTGTAGGCTCCAGATAATCCAGCTCTGTCATCTTACTGTCATACTCTGTCATCTTAGATTAATTTTTATTCTTTTGTTATAATTTTAATGGAATCTCTGGAAGAAAGAAAATAACTTACATGTGATTAATTTACCATGTTTAACTGGGAGTCTATTACAGACCAATTTATCAACTTTAGCTGCCTCCTGCCTTTCCACAATGAAAGACGAGGTTTTTCTCTGCCTCGCAATTCTCTTCTTAAGAATGTTTTTGTAATGATATCGTTGTTAGTTATACTATTTGCTACTTTTCGATGTTAAACTATATCTTCTTTTTTCAGTTATGATCTTGATGATCACTATGTAAACTATGTTAATCTTCCATTTACCCTTCCTATGTTGTGCATATACAGCATTTTTAGTCTCCCATTAACTTATTCTCTTCATGATAAAAGAATAATGTCCCTTATCATATCCTCAGGACTTTCTGTCATATTTGTTATCCTAATAGCAGTTTGGAATCCGCTCTTTCCTCAGAAATCCCTAGCAGCCTTTTCCTAAGCATCAGGTTTTTCAAGTATCATGATCCTTTGAATATGAAAAGCATTGTCCTTTTTAAATTCTAGAAAATGTTCCTTTTAATCTCCTCTCCTCATTTTTTATGTTCGTTTTTTCTAAAACTGTCAGTTGTCTGATATTACACTCCCTGGTTTGGTCTTACAGGTTTCTCTCCTCACACTCTCATATCTTTCCTTGTCTTTTAAAGTATTTTTTATTCTACATTCTGGAAAATTTTGTCACTTTGTCTTTTAAGCTTCTATTTAAATTTTTCTTTTTGCATTTATATTTTTAATCTTTGAAAGGTTTTTCAAATTCTTCGAGTATTTTTTTTCTTCCTCTTTTCATTTTCTAAGAAATAACACTAAGTTTTTCTGAGTATTCCAATTAGAGAATTTTCAAAGTTCTCTCTGCTTTTCAAAACCTGTGTCCTTTACTGGTAGCTTTTCAAAAACCTGAGATATAATTAGCACATCACATTATGTAAGCTTAAGGTATACAATGTGTTGGTTTGATACACATATACCGATATATTATAATATGACTACTACAGTAGCATGAGCTAAACACCTCTCTCATGTCACGTAATTATCATTTCTTTCTTTGTGATGAGAACAATTAAGATCTAGTCTCTTGGCAACTTTGAACTTTATAATACAGTGTGCTGATTACAATCACTATGCTGTGTACTAGGTCTCCAGAACATATATATATACTAGCTTCAGGCTTTTAACCTTAAATATCTCCACGATTAGCTTCTGCATTTCATTAATACTATTTCACATTCTTCTACAATCATCACGCTCAATTCTTTATTTCCTCGCTGCATGGTGATCCTGGGAGCAGGTTCATGTTTCAGAATAAGTACAGGTTAGCTGGTGAAGGTTTTCTTTGCTGTGTTCTCAGAAGGCCTGTCTCCTCATTAGCTTTATGTCTTATAGTGAGGAATTTCTAAACACCTAGTACTTAGTAATACCTAGCATCTCCTTCTATGTTTTATTGTAAAGCTTATGTGCTGGAGTAGGGGGTAGCCTGTAATTAAGCCTATAATCTCTCAAATGTCAGAACAAATCATTTTATTCTGGAAATAATAAGCTTACATATTTATTTCCTGGTTTATCAACTTTAGAAAATAGTCCTTCACCTTTCCTGAAAGAGAGGTGAGACTTTTGGCTCCTTTTCATTCTTTATCTGTTAGAATTTGTAAACTTATTAAAAAGTTCTCTCTCTTTTGCTGGTCCCCAAGCCTGCCTCTCTTGTCTTCTGCCTTCCCACATCCCAGTAAGCTCATGCTATTCTCTCATCACTCAGAACCCCTCATGGAGTTCAAGTATTTTTACTCTTTAGTATCACTTCCTTTGTAAGAAAATCTTTCTTTCTCTGGATCAAATTGTCTCAAGAAACGGGTTGAATTTAAGTTCATATGACAAATCATTTGATGCTAAGAGGTGCTTCTGAGTCAGCTTCCCTAGGAAATGTTTGCATTTAACCAACTCAATACAAAGTTCAATACAAGGTGCACCTGTGTGAGTGAAGATAGAGTTGATGGTTTTAGATTCGAAACAAGGTTTCTAAAAGAAGTACCTGGAGAAACTGGAAACTGAAAATAAGAGGAATGGAGAATTTGAGATGTATTAGAATGCGGAGAATAAGAACAAACAAAGTGGCATGAACAATAAAGGAAATGCTGCTTTCTTACTTTAGGAGAAGCCCCGGTGTTAGGCTACTTCAAAGCATTAACTCAATAGCTCAGTGTTACCAACAAGCTGTCGTTCTGTAATCTCTCCTCTTGGGAACCTCAGGCCAGCACCTTCACTGCCACAGCGTGGCCGCCTCAGTTCCCACAATAGAAGCGTCATGCTGTTTTCCTCTGTGTCTCTTTCTGATTTAGAAGCCCTCTGAAGTCTCTCAGTTGACTTCCCCTCTGTTCTCTTCAACCAGCATTGAGTCACAGATTGTCTCCCAAGCCAGTCACTGGCAAAGGAAGTCAGATCACTATGATTGCGTTGAATTGGTCAGGGTTTATTCCTGAGACGTGTGTATGTGTGGAGTTAGGGGTTGAAATGTTTAACAACATTGAAACTATGGCAATAAAGAAGGGGGAAAGGGTTTAGGGACAGCAGGCAGCCAATAGCGTTTCCTTCCGTCCTAAACACCGAATGTCAGAGAACCCCAGGAGGTGTTTCCCTTTTCCTTTCAGTGGCTAGACCGAGTGCATTGTAAGCCGAGATGTAGGTATGGAGAAGATAATTGGAATATTAACAATACATCATTGATCAAAGTTGGAGACAAACATTCTTCATAAAATTATTTTTCAGTTTGAAAAGGGAATCAACAACATTTTTTTTCCTGCAGCTATGAAATGAATTTCAATCTTCCTCCTACCTTTTTTGTTTCACTGCGGGTGAATTCCAATACATCTTCTTATACCACAGACTGTGGGCTATCTAAGCTACAGCTCCTCTCATGATATTTTATGAGTTCAGTATGCCAGATGGTAACAATTTGAAGCTGCTTATTCAATGCAGGGTTGAAGGTATTCACTAGCAGCCCAAGCAGCCCGGGACAGCTTGATAAGGGTTGCCAGGGAGACAGGTGGCTGGTTTAATGATAGCTGATAACAGTCCTTTCAAAGGCTCCACACTGTGAAGGAAGGGAGGAAATCGAGGTAGAAACAAAAGAGGACTGAGATAAGTGGGCGCATTGAGAAGGTGTCTCTTCACCCTTGCACAGCCCTCACCCAACTCACTGCTTAATGATACCATAGTAATATAACTTGCATGGGACTGAATAGCTTATTGACAGGTGCACAATGCTCCCTCGCTGAGCTAATTTATGTTCTGCTTATGTCAGCCAGTGCACAATGCAATAAAAATTATATAGGCTATGGAAAAGGGAAGTGAAGTCTGGAGGGTCTCATTCAATTAGTTTCTCTGCAGAACACCATTCCATGTAAATTGACATTGCCAGTGAAATGGATTCCTTCCCCAGACCCACCCCGGAGCACAGCCGGTGGTGAGCACAGCCTTGGATTCTGTCTCCCTGACTTTGTTCCTTCTCATGTGAGAAACTTGATGTTGATATATTCTCATTGCTTTCTATGCCTTGCAATTGGCAGTTTCTAAGTGCAGCCAAAACAATTTAATTACCTAATTTTAAATGGGGACTAAGAAAAAAGGCTGTATGAGCTAGATGATCTGTCTATTAATACTGAAGTAAAACAAACAAACCAAAAAAGACAAAGAAGAATCTTTGCATATTGTTTGGAATTTTTTCCCCTTGATTCAGGTACTGAACTACATACATAAGGAGCTTAACATTTACTTACATTTTTCTAATTTTTATTTTTCTTTGAATCAAGTCTGATTTGTTTTCAATTTTTTTTTTTTTTAATGGATAACACATTTCACATCGTAAGAGTCCTGGGTCTGGGACCATAAAATGTTCTTGGCCTCTCCGTTGGCTACCCAGTAATTTGGATAACTTAGATTAGTGTTGCCCTCGTGGATGAAATGTACTTTCCAACCTCTCTTGAACAGTCTGGACTACCTTCTCCAGAACGAGTCTGTTGACCCGTGTGGTTTACCTTGAACACCTTTTGCTGGCGACTGCTGGGTTTAGTGGGGAGAGGGAGAAAGGCTTGGGCATAACAGCCCAATCACAACTTAAAATAAGAAGTTGTTATCTTCAAACTTGGAAGAATTTTAATTCATTAAGTTTCAGAAAATAATAAAGAATTTAATTTTTATGGATTTGGTAAGCAAGTTTCTGAAGGATAAAATCAGGTTTCTTGAAAAGAAACTATACCTTTAAATGGGTATGGAAGTTTAAAAGAAGAACTGCACTTTATTTTAAATGTTTACATTGTGGAAAAATATGCACAGTATTTGTAATAGTATTGAGAAGCCATGGCACAGGGAAATAGCGGTGGGGGGGGCAGAAGTAGTACCTCCTTTGTCCTTCTGTTTCCAGAAGGACTGCTTCTTTTAACCCAACCACTTTTTATTCTTTAAAGTAGAAAGGAAAACCCATCAATTCATAACAAATCTCCAAACAATTCATTTTGAATGTCAAGTATTTATTTAGATATTCCTTATTTGTTAATCCTATCCAATTCATTAATTTTTAGTCAGTGTGTGGATATCTGTGTGTGTATTTGGTGTTTGTATTTTCCTGTGGCTGAAACTAGCTGGCACAATTCTATGTTTACTTGCTTACTATGTGTCTCAAATTTCAGCAAGGCACAGATTCTGTTTTGCTGACTGCCTTATCCTGAGAGCCTGGAACATTGCTTAAGACTCGGTCATTTTTACTGAATCACTTTAGTGAATATACAAATACGGAAAATGTATGTGATTCAAAATATCCAAATCTGATAGCCGGGAAGCTGGGAAATAAAATTATAAATAAAATGTTTTACCAAAATATTTTATCTTGAAATTGCTCAATTTCAGTGCCCTTCTAAGAATTAGTGTTGTGCTAACCATGGCGACAGATATTAAGAACTTGCAATCTTATTGAAAAATAATGCTTGGAAGGACTAGAAACTAACAAGACAAGGCATCTAATTAATTGATACATTGTATGATAAACAGTAAACGACAGGAGTTTTGATCAATACGCAGTGAAGTCAGAATGTCGAATAGACCCTTGGCATGTGTTACGGCTCCATCGTGCCCCTGACATTTGTGTGTTAACCGCACTCCTGTCTGTTTTTATATCCAGCATTTACTTCGGTTTTGCTTGTAATGCAGCATGAAGATCTCTATTTTATTAGAAGAAACTAACACATTTAATGTAGTGACAGAAATAATGTGCTATCTTAAATCTTAATTCCAATTTTATTTTTTAAAGATTTTATTTTATTTATAGACAGATTAAAATTCTAATTTTAACGCTTCATTGTTTTACTTTTGTTTTAAACCTTTTGCTGTATGAGCATAGGCTGTCATTTCTTAATTCTCTTTTCTTTGGTTTTAGAAATTGTACATTCTACTTTAACACTACCACTTATTATTTTTGAATTTTGAAAAATATTTCTTTAAATTCTTTTTTTAAGATTTTATTAATTTATTTTCAGAGAGAGGGGAAGGGAGGGAGAAAGAAAGGGAGAGAAACATCAGTGTGTGGTTGCCCCTCATTCGCCCCTTACTGGGGACCTGGCCCACAACCCAGGCATGTGCCCTGACTGGGAATTGAACCAACAACCCTTTTGTACATTTCAGCCAGCACTCAGTCCACTGAAGCCACACCAGCCAGGGCTGAAAATTTTGAAAAATATTTCTTAATATCTTTTTTTTCTGCTTGTGAAGGTAAAAATGGAATAATATTTTGGGGCTTTCCTAATATAAGAGAAGTATATTTTTACTGTGTCCTTGTTTTCCTATTACCTAGCATTTATTAGTGTAACATGAAGTATAAAACCCAGCTCAATGTTATTATTGTAAAACATATGCATAATACTTTTAATATTTGTATGGATACATTTACATTTGTAACAATATTCACTACTATTTAGATTTGACCTCAGGCTGGTAAATTTCTAATTCTTTTTAAAAATTGTTTTAAAAGATTTTATTTATTTATTTTTAGAGAGAGAGGAAGCAAAGGAGAAAGAAGGGAAGACAAACATGAATGTGCGGTTGCCTCTATGTACTCCATATTGGGGGCGTGGTCCACAACCCAGGTATGTGCCCTGACTGGGAATCGAACCTGTGACCCTTTGTTTCACAAGCTGGCATTCAATCCACTGACCCACACCAGCCAGGGCTAAATTTCTAATTTTTACTATCCATCTTGACTTACTGTCTGACTCAGTTCATGCTGATATAACAGAGGACCATGGACTATGTGATTTAAACAACAAACGTTTGTTCTTTCACAGTTCCGGAGGCTGGGCCTCTGATATCAGGGAGCCAACACGGAGGTTCTTCATGAAAGCCATCTTCCTGGTGTACAGAATGCAGTCTTCTTGCAGTATTCTCACATGGTGGGTAGAGAGAGCTCTGGTCTCCTCACTGCCATGTAAGGGCACCAGTCTCATCAAGGTGGCTTCACATACATGACATCATCAAACCCGATTAATTCCCAAAGGCCTCACCTCCAAATATCGTCACATTGGGAATTAGAGTACCATGAATTTTGAGGGGGACACAGACATCCAGTCTATAGCACACACCACGACATCTCCACTTTGTTGGCTCTCAGTTGGCTGAATTATGTCTATAAGTAATTTTGTTTTGACACCCACAGATAAACATATATTTTCAGTACAATTATGCCTGTTCTCACCGTACATAAATAATAACTTAGCAGATTTTTAAAATGTGTAAGTCACAACAGAATTCTGGAAATAATATAGATTTTATTATTTCTGGAACTTGGTAATCTGCCCAGAATTGTTTTCATTTCTCTGCAGATAGTCTACTTTTACTTTTGAACTATTTTGGAATTTACCTTTACGCTGGTAATTGACAATTTTAGCTGGAGAATGTGTATGTATAAGTTGTTTTTCACTAGTAGTTCCTGGACCAAAAAAAGTACTTTCACCTAAATACACATTTCTTTTTAATGTTCTTTTTCAATTATGCACAATTCTAACTTCTATTCCCATTGTTCTGAATACCTATAACTTTTTAAGACCTTATTTTTTAGAAGAGTTGTAGGTTCACAGCAAAACTGAGAGGAAAGGTGCAGAGATTTCCCACTACTCCCTGCCCTGACCCCTGTGAGGCCTCTGCCATTATCATATCAGCCTGCACCCCATCCCCCCGCCCCCATCCCCCCGCCATTTGTCACACTCGTTACAACGGATAACCCTTCATTAACACATCATAATCACCCATAGTCCATAGTGAGCCTTAGAGTTTACTATTGGTGTTGCACATTCTAAGGGTTTGGACACAGGTTTAATGAGAGGTATCCATTATTATAACATCATGGAGAGTATTTTCAGTGCCCTAAAATTCCTCTGTGCTCCACCTACTCATTTATCTCCCCACCCCGGTGCCTGAAATCACTGATCGGTTTACTGTCTCCATAATTTGCCTTTTCTAGAATGTCATTATAGCTTGAATCATACAGTATGTAGTCTTTTCAGATTGTCTTCTTCCACTTAATGATATTAAGATCTCTTCATGTCTTTTTATAGCTCCTTTTAGCATTTATTAATATTCCATTGACGGGATGTATCACAGTACATTTATCCATTCACCTTCTGAAAGACATCTTGGTTGCTTCCAAGTATTAGCAATTGTGAATAAAGATGCTATAAACATCTATGTGCAAGTTTTTGTTTGAGTATAAGTTCTCAGCTCCTTGGGAAAACACCAGGAAGCAGAAACTTTGGATGGTAAGAGAATGATTCATTTTGTCAGAAGCCACCAGACTGTCTTCCAAAGTGCCTGTAATATTCGGATCCTCACCAGCCACGAACGAGAGTCACTGTTGCTCCAGATCTTTGCCAGACTTTGCTGTAACTAGTGTCGCATATTTTGGCCATGATAATAGGTGTGTGTAGTATCTCATGGTTGCTTTAACTAGCATTTCCCTGATGACATATGTAAAGCACCTTTGCAAGTGTTTATGTTTTACCTGATATCTTCTTTGGTGAGGTGTCTGTTGAGATCCTTGGCCTATAATTTTAGTATGTTTTCTGTTTTCTTCTTGTTGAGTTATAAGATTTCTCTGTGTACTTTGTGAAACAATCCTTTATCAGAGATTTCTTTTTTTCACATTTGTTTATTGCTGTTCAAGTACAGTTGTCTCCATGGTACCCCTACCACTCCCCCTACACAAGCCACCCCCGCCTCCTACCCTCTTACCCCGCTTTGGCTTTGCCCATGTGTCCTTTCCCTGTCTGAGGCTTGTCTACTCATCCTCTTGACGTTGTCTTTTGCAGAGCAGAAGTTTTGAATTCTAATGAAGGTAGCTTGGTAATTGTTTTTTCATAAATTGTTTCTTTGGTTTTTGTCTCTAAAAAGTCATCACCATGCTCAGAATCATCTAGGTTTTCCCATACATTATCATCTAGAAATTTTATGGTGCTGTGTTTTAGATTTAGGTTTATGATCCATTTTGAGCAATTTTTTGTGACGAGTGTAAGGACTGTATCTGGATTCTACTTTGCATGTGGCTGTCCAGTTGTTCCAAGACCATTTGTTGAAAAGACTGTCTCTACTCCATCCATTGTATTGCCTTTCCTCCTTTGTCAAATATCAGTTCACTATTATCTGTGTTGGTCTATTTATGGGCTCTCTATTCTAATACGTAATTTTTAAGTTAAACTTATTTTCTCTACATTTTATAACTTTTAGTTTCCTCTTTTCTTCTATCTTCTGAAAGTTTTTTTAACTTTTTTCTCTAAATTACAATTTAATATTTTTACCTTTTCATGTTTTCTTCTCTAATTAGCTCTAATAAAGATTTTGACTCTGTCATTCTATTAATTTTTCACAGTCCTTTTGTATTGCACTCAATTCTCTTTTAATTTATTATAAATCTTATTGTGCTCTGTTTTATTTTGATCTCACTTATAGTTGTCTTTGTTGTTTGCCTCTCCAGTTTTCATTTCCACTAATTTAAGCCAAGACTCCTGGTTTACCTGGGGGTTCACTCTAGTCTTTGTGGCCTGGCAAACCTCTGGATGACCAGAAGTCATGGGCTGATGCCAATCAATGAAATCATCTTCAGCCTCAGCAACTGATTCCATGAAGTCCAGCCAATGAAGCTACAATGGAATGTGCTGGGTGAGAGGTGTTGCTCTGTTTTCATGGACATCGAACCTGAAAGGTGTGACTGGAGCTTTGGAAGCCATCCTTCTACCCAAAAGAAAGAGGCTTTTTGAGGATGGAAACCACGGAGAGAAAAATGGCTCTCCTCTGAAAGTATGGGCAGCGAGAAATCATTTTGTGAGAACATTACTTGTACCCCTATGTGCAGCAGCATCTGCGGCCAGCATGCCCCTCGATATTTCGCTTGTAGGAGTTAGTTAACTCATTTTTTTTTTTGTTTGTTTGTTTTGCTGTCACTACTTTGTATTGGGCTTTCTGTCCATTGCAACAGAGGGAATCATAGTTAGTGGAACCCATTCTCGTATTGCTCTTTGGACCTGCTTCATCAAAGTCTTTTTTAAAATCCTATTGATGGATATTTACTTAGGCGATATTCTAAATATTTCTATGGTTCCCAAAATAAAACATTTTAAGAGGTTTGCTATTTCACTGAGCCTTTAGGATAATGTTTTCAGTTCCTGGGTTCAAGGAAAGGTGAAGGATTTTTTTTCTTTGTGGTGAGACTGTCCAGTGTATGCATTTCCCTTGGCCTCACTGTCAGGGTTAATCAGTGCAATTTGCAGCTGACTTCTAGGGGCTCAGCAGCACTCAGCCAGCGCTGATCTGGAAAAGGGCCTCCACTCTCTCCATGTGGACCATTTGCTTTGTACAGTCTTGGAGTAGCTGCTGCTTTCTAGCTTGAACTTGTATTAACCTCTGTGCCCTCTGATTAGAATTATGTAGCTGTAGAGAAAGATCAAAAATGACCCCTCAGACCCACCCAATACATCCGTGTGAGCTGGCAGGACAATAGGAAAGGTGGCTTCTTTTTAATTTAGCTGTTATGTCACAATGTACTGAGCACACCTGAGGCTTTCAAGGTTTTCGTGTTTTGTTTTGTTTTGTTGTATTTTTTATATGTAAGAAAGAAAAAGTCCTTAAGGGTATTTTATAGCCTCTAGTGTTGTTCAGAAACCTGATGCATTCTCAGGAACACCCAGCCACCTTTGGGGAAAAGCCTCTCCGCTTCCACAGCTCGCCCCACTGCTCCCCTCCTCTCGCTGCCCATTCATCACGCCCTCCACCTGTGGAGACTACACTAGGAGTCACGACCGAGATATTCTCATTGTCTCCCAGCTCTAAATACAATTCCTTAATTCCCATCATCATTATTTCCCACAGGCAATTGCTTTGACATTCATACATACAGGTTACTGAAACTTTCTTTAAAGAATAGAGTTTTTACATAGGTTTATCTGTACCCTAATGAAATATTTGAAACAAAAATCATTTCCCTGAGTATATTCCGACTGCCGAAGGCCTCACTACAAGTCCTCAGGTGGGAACCCTAGCTCTCAAGTCCAGGGGACCACTGCCCGTATTTTACCCCAAGCTATTCTACATTGCAGGTCTGGTGGGGAGATGGAGGACAATACTCTGTCCTCGCTCAGTAGCTGATATATTCCTTGTTGGGTTTGTTCTCATTTATTTGTTGTTGTTACTTCACATACTCGAGGGTCCCAGAGACAGTCAAGGGGCAGAGAGAAACCATATTTCTAGTTATTTTGAGAAAGGTGACACTCCCTTATTTCACAAGGCTAAGTGTGCACCACAGCCTGCTTTAATTTTTTAACTATATATCTCCATTTCCCTTATAGTTGAATATGTCTGCCCAAATTCCACTAACATTTGTCTGCCTTTCTTAATTCTCCATGGAACTCTGTTTTCATGTATCATGTTACTTTCTAAGTAGTTTACTGAGAACTTGGAAAAGGGCGAGCCAGCAGTCCATTAAAAGCATTTGTCTGAGATATACCTTAACAATCGAAGATAATCTGGAAGTTCTTCTATAAAATAGAGAAAGACAAATGTTGGAAACTGTCCTCCAAGGCAAAGGACACCGCGGCACAGAGGTGAGGGAAATGACACCCAGGAATCGAATGCCCACTAGACAACCGTACAGGCTTGCTTCTCTGGAACGAAATCTCGGCCCAGGTCCAGAAACTGCATTGTTGAGTCTACTTCTAGCCATTGCGGGGTGGATTACTCACATTAGGAACACTTCGGCCAGCTCACCTCCACCTGCACCTGAGCTGAAGAGATGTCAGCAGCTAGAACGCAGGGTGCTTACATCCCATCAGTCTGAGGTGCATTAGAGGAAAGTTTCCCCACTCCCGAGGTCTGTAGCCACATGTACAGAAAGTTGTAAAGGATTTGTTGAGGGAAAGACAGATGAGAGTCTTAGAACATGATAGCAGGTTTAAAACCATTTGTGGGATAATGGGATATCTACAGAACTGCTCTAGTATTATACGGTATAATAATACAATTACTTACAGAAATTCCATAAATAATACTAGATGGCTATACTTATAAATGAAGCTATATGGATAGACAGGATAAACTACCAATAGTTCCTGGAGGCTGAATGTCGATGAAAATAAACATTTCTATAGCCTCATATGTCTGCCTGGCATTTTATTACATTTAGAAACTCTAAGTGTTCTTGCTTTATGTTTTGGCATCTGAAAATAAAGTCTAGTTTTATGGATAGTACTCAAGTTTTAATGGTGATTATAAGTAATGAAAAGCATTAGGGTTTAAAGTTTAGAAGTTATGCCAGGATCAACATTAGGGTGTTCTATTAGCACAATTGAGGTAAATTTCATATTTATAATTTAATGGAAACTCATTACGCTAATTTCCTTTTCTATAAAGCCACTAAAAACCTCAGGCTGTCTGACGTAACAAACAACTCCACAGTACAGTGCTTTTCTGTTCGGTAACCTATGTGCTGTTTTGGTGTTTACTAAGGTTACATAATACTTTTCTTCTTTAGGACTGCTTTTTCTTGTACTCATAAAATTTACCTCTGAGAATCTCCAGGTAGCCCTCTGGGAAGGGTTAAAGAAATAACTCAATAGGTCATTCAGAAAAGATGAGGTAAACTAAAACATCAGTCTTGCCTTTTTTCCAGAGCTAAAATTGTTTAAGGACAGTTATTGAAAAAGCTTCATTCCAATGAAGGTTATGTCTACGTATATACAAAATCGCTAATAGCATTGACAGAAAAACTGAAAATTAAAATTAATCAAGGGCCCTGGCTGGTGTAGCTCAGTGGATTGAGCGTGGGCTGGGAACCAGGCAGTCCCGGTTCGATTCCCAGTCATGACACATGCCTGGGTTGCGGGCCAGGTCCCCGTGAGGGCCATGTGAGAGGCAACCATACATTGCTATTTCTCTCCCTCTCTTTCTCCTTCCCTTCCCTTCTCTCTAAAAATAAAATAAATAAAATCTTAAAAACATTAAAAAAAAATAAATAAAAAATAAAATTAATCAAGGACTGTGGAGTTAAGGAGATTAGAGAAACAGACAAAATCACCATGTAAGACAGAATCATGCATTCTCCAGTGATGTGGAAAGGCCAGGTAGTGGGAAGAGAGAAGTGGCCTCGTCAGGTCTGACTTTGCTCTAGGAACATCTTATCTGGCTACTGAGCTATAGAACAGGCAAAGGAGGGGGAGGATTATCTCTGAAATACAGTTCTACTATTATTGAGGAAAAAATTTTAAGGTATCAGTGGCATTGGTTCATTAGAAATTGAGATATGAGGGAGTTAGTTATTCCTGAATAAACATTTGTCAAATGAAGAAATAAATGGATAAATGAATATATCGAATTAATCTGGCAGCTGAATATATACAAGGGGGAATGACAGCTGAATTCTAATAAATACAAGGAGCACCCCCAAAACAGGAATTATCTTCTGGAGGGTGAGCCTTTTGTAGTACAGGCTTCCTAGCTAGGTAAGTGTTCTAGGAACCCATCTGTGTCAGTGCACCGGCTGGTGGTGTTGTGAGAGGTTGCATTCAACTTCAGTGAAAATTTTTCGGAGACTTTTTCAGTGCATTTGCCCACTTTGTGATGGGTGATTTAGGCGCACACCTGCCCACACTATGCTGAGTGCTCAGCAGCTTTCAACGGACAAACAACATGATCCCCACACCCCACCCTCCCTATTCATCCAATTTCACCATGAACAATGTTTTTTTTTTTGTTTCCCTGGATGAAAAATGCCTTCGAAGGCAAAAGTTTTGCCCATGTGGTAGAAGTGAAACCAAAAAATGGCAGAAGCACTAAAAGGCATCAAAATCAATGAGTTCAAAAACTGTTCTGAGCAGTGGAAAAAGGTCTCGATAGGTGTATTGCATCAATTAGAGAGTACTTTGAAGGTGCCTGAAGTTGAAACATGTAAGAATAAATACACAATTTTTTATGAATAAGTTCCATTTTGGGGGGACCACCCTCACCCTACAGTCCAAAACTCCTTGGTTGAATATTGGTCGGTGTCAGTAGCAACAGCATATGTATATCATATGACTGTCTTACGGTTGCCATAACAAGGTGCCACAGACTGGGTGGCTTGAAACAACAGAAAGGCATTGTCTCACAGTTCCGGAAGCTCGGTGTTCAGAATCCAGACGTTGGCAGAACCATGCTTCTTCCGACACCTATAGAGGGAGGACCATTCCTTGCTTCTCCCAGCTTCTGCTGACCCCAGGTGTCCCTTCGCCGTGACAGCATAACTCCAGTCTTCACATGGCTGCCTTCTCCCTGTGTCTTTTCACACAGCGCTCACACAGTACCTGTCTCTGTGCCCAAATGTCCTCTTCTTTTAGGTCACCAGTTGTGTTACAATAAGGCCCAGCTTAATGACCTAATTTTAACTTCACTACCTCTGTAAAGACCCTATTTCCACATGAGGTCACGTTTGGAATTGCAGAGGGACGTGAACATCAACAGTTCTTTTTTTTAAATTCATAATTGAATCTACAGCCAGCACCTCCCATTCTGCTGGTGTGCCAGCAGGACTCGGGGAAGACAGCACAGTTGCCTGGGGAGAAGACATCTCAGACTTCCATCTGGAAGACTGGGAACGACAACGACTCCAGTTCTTGGGAGGCGGATAGGGTTACCAGTCACTCCTCACTGGGGCCAGTGTCCACCTCAGACTCCCCCATCTCCTGCCTCTTTGAGGACAGCCCCCCCTTGTTTTCCAAGCCCGTTCCTGAAAGGGCTTTTTATATATGTGTGTTTAATAGGTGAGGAACTATTTGCAAGGTGGGCTGGAGCACATGCTTGGTTCTTCTTCACTAATTTATTCCGTTATGCTGATAAAGAAATAGAAATCTAAACTTAGCCAAACAGAAAATTACATCGCACAGTACAATTAGGACAACTTCTAACTAAAGGGCCGAAGAATGTAATCTGCTTCCAAGGGCTGATTAGTGTTAAAGGTCGATTACCAATAATAATCTCATAATAGAAATGCAATCAAACAAAAAATTAAAACCCAAATGACCAATATGAGAGCTGACTAAATAAATTAAGATATGTTCTTCAGATGATGGGATCTCATGCATTCATATGAAAAGCCCTGTCAATGAATATTGAATATTAGAGAATTACTGAGCCATGTTCCATGAAAGCACAAAAACAACGCATTTGACATGACCTTATTTTGCAAACATTTATCTATTATACATTTTTATTATTTACACACCCATAGAAGAAACTAGAAGTCAATATAGAATATACATTATGCATCTCCTATATATAATGTTATATATAAACCTATATACATACACATCAAAATATACATATTTTGTTTGCGCACAGTGCTGTTTTCTAACTCACACAAAGGCACCTCTGAGCCTGCAGTGGCCCTGGCACCAGGTCAGCAGACTGTCCCTAGGAGACTGTCCCTGGGCCGCAGGGCCCAAAACACTGGGCTGAGAAATGGGCCGGACCCAGGCTAGCAGGAACCATAATTCTAGAAAAAAATGTTACACAAGCTGGATAATTAGCAAAACCAGAAAAAGTCCTGTCTTCTTTATGTTTTAAGTCAGTGTATGGGGAATGGAGAGGGGAGGCAGGCCACAGATGCCCATGTGACATTTCTGGAGGAGTGGACTCCCAAGTCTAATGTGAGCAAAGAAACTCAGGGAGCAAATTGAAGGGCCCAGGAAGCGGGCCTAGGTGACTCCCTTCAGTTCTGTCTAAAAAACAGGTTTTAAATGGACAGAAACAAGAAGGGAGGGAGGCTGGAGGCTGCTGACGCACTTGGCGTCACAAGCAGACGGAGCTAAGGAGTGGGAAGAAAGGGCATGGGCCACGCAGGGGCCCAGCTGTGGTGGCTGCACTGGGTGCAATTGGGGGCAATCAGGCCAGACCTGGTACTCACAGGGGGCCAAGCATCCTATAACAATTTCAACTTCGCAAATTAACAAAGCTGGAAATTGTGACAAATAATAACAAATCTGAGTCGTGAAACTAAACCTGAAGGCCACCCTGGGAGTCTGATTGACATTGAGTCCCTAAGGTAGCTTTACCCAGCAATGTGAGATAGTTCATTGCCGAGACTTTTGTAGCAAATTTACAGATTCACTTAGTTGATGATATGCCAGATTTTCAGGGCACAACCTGCTCAGCCTTCTGAGGCAACCCGGGCTGATAACCAGTCTTAACCTCCTGCTGCAGGCCCTGCCGCTCTCCCTGTCCACCTGATGGAAACCGGAAACCGGGGCTGACCACTCCCGAACTGAGCCTCAGGCAGCCATTGTGTGCTGGCCTCCGCCCTGGAGCCAGTGGGTCTCTTTCACCTGTCCAGACCCTTCCTCTTCTGGCCCACTCCCTTGCCACAGCTCACATTCAAATTATGAGAGTGAGTTTGTTCACTGAGAAATCCCTTTATTCAATATACATTTAAAGAGCATTTTCTGTCTCAGGTCCTGCTGGATGCTTGGGAATCAGAGATAAACAGGACCCTCTCCTTCTTTCCGTGTACATAGTGGGTTTGGGAACCCCAGTCATTACACGTCAAGTCTCTGTACAAATGTCAGCTTGCTCAGGTCTTCCCCGACACACTGTCTGAAACAGTCTAAAACCCTAACCCTCCGGAACATTCTTAACTGGCCTGATTTTCCTTTAGTGCATTTCTCACTGTCTGATATACCATAGAGCTGTATGCTACTGTCTCCTGTGAACATGTAAGTCCACAACGAAGGGAAACATGGTCATGGCTGTATCCCTCGCACGTGGACTGGAGCCGGATACGTAGAAGGCATTCAAGGAATATGTGTTGAATGACTGAGTGGATTTGATCAATGACATGACACGATGACAGCAGTATGCCTGGGTGCACGTGTGGCAGGGGATCCAGGGCAAACACGAGAGAGGGAAAGCTTTCTGGAAGACATCACACTGGGCTGGGTCCTGCTTCTTCTAGCACGTGTCTCTTTCTGCCCCCTACATCCCTACATTGTAAACCTCCTGAGGCTGACCATCGCTCACTCGTGAGATTCTAACAATGAGTACTAGTTACCTAGTTGGTCTTATTCTAGTTGGATATAAACTTGAAAAACAAGCTATTCAATCTATTTCACAAAGCCAATAATTTTGCTTCAAAATCTATCATATCAAAATACTTTATTAATAGAAAGTTTCTTCCCACTGAGAGTTTAGAATAGAAAGAACATCCATATATATGACATCATGCTGGAAGATAAAAAAAACAAAAATTTTTAAGGAACATGCAGTTTCTAAAAGACTTTAATTTAGACTAACTCCTTCCTGTTGCACTTCTAGCCTTCCCTCCTTGTGAAAAAAAAAAAAAAAATGAAAGTGCTGTTTCAAAAGACTACAGTGCACCCAACCTTGGCGTTGTAACCAGGCAACAATGTTTCAAGTAAAATCAAAAGTCTGTGCCCACCAGGAACCTGATGATCCTCTAATTATCCCCTCACGTAGATGTTGGCAAGCTGTGAATTAAAGACTTATCAACCAGTGACAGCAGTTAGTAAATGCTGATATAAGCAATGTGGAAGCAGGCCGTTCCACTCACATTCTTCCAAAGGCAAATGTAGCTCAGGTTAATCTGAAAGTCTTCTATCACAGCCAGATATGTGTGAATCTGAACAATTCTTGACAGTTATCCATTCAATTTATATTCTGAGTCTGTATCATTTTTAGGGCCCTTGTTTTTAAGCCTATCTCACTCCCTGAAGGAAAAATATAAAATTATTCAAAATGGTTTTGAATAAATATACATATAATTTGCTATTTATTTTTTAATCTTAACAATTCTAGTATAACTATTCTATTATGGAAAAGTACAATTTATATTTATGAATCTTATATTCCTAAATTTGAGGAATCATCAGCAACTTTAGAGGCAAAACATGTGTTTTTCAATATAAGAAAGTATATATAGCTGAATGGTTTCCATTTTGTTAAATAAGAGTTAAGATCTACTATTTGGATATTTTATTTATAAATGGTTTGAATGACCTCCCTTGAATTTACAAATAAACTTTTAACTTCTTTTCCTTGAGATTCTTCATGGTTTCCTGTAAGTGATATCACAGACAATATAACAAGCATGCAGACAGACAGTTAAACATCAAATCGTATGAATATGAACACACAGTGAACACCCCACTCCACAACTGTGTACACAGCACCCAGATGTTCCGAGCCTGTTCCAGGCGTGGAAGCTACAGTGAGGACAAAGCTGACCAAGTACACGTTTTCATGAAGTCTGATTCTAAAGGTTAGAGACCGCGTCTTATTAAGTTATTTGTTTTCTATTATACATTTTAAAAAATGTTGTTATATGACTTTAAAAACAGGGTTTTTGCAAGGCAATTGCTTTTTTTCACTTTAACACCATATTTCTTTTTTTCCCCATTGTCTCTGTCTTGTAGTGAAAAACTTGGTAGTTTACAAAACATGCATAACCAGAGACAATTATTTTTATCATGCCTATAGTTTTGAAAAAATCCTATCTTTCAATTAAACGCAGTCTAGAATCTCAACAAGTATCAGGTAAAGTGCAAAAGAAAGGGAAAAGAAGAGAAGAAAAGAAAGGAAAATGAAAGAAAAACTTTGGTCCAGACTGACAGGTCTCCCATGTCCATTAGCTCATGTATCCAGCCTGGGATGCTCATGAAGCAGAGCTCCAAGAAATGGTCCTGCTTCCAAACTGTGCATCTTTCATTCTAGTGTGAGTTAACAAATCTTCTGGCCAAGATATGGGAGCTCAAAAACTGAAATCAGTTGTAAGGTCTGAAGGCTTGTTCAATATAGCTCTCTCACAGCTGCCTTCTCTGTGAAAAACTGGACAAGAGCACACCTTCTCAACACCTTACTACTCTATATCTCTCAGTCCCACTCATCTTATAGGCGTTGTGAGTAAGGATGAGGGATTCCATCAGGTTTCTCATTGAGGGGACTTGGTCAGATGATAACATCACAAAGCAAAGCAGGAAGACCAGGCGCTGTGGCAGGTAGAAAGGCAAAGAGAGAGCTCTGTCTGGACAAGAGGGGTTAGACATGTCCATGGAACATCCTTCTGGAGCTATCAGCTGACAGATGGGGATGCCTAGCAAAAACTCACAAGGTCATGAAAGTTTTCAGCATAAAGGCTACGGTGAGGTCCACCAGGGAGAGATTATAGGTGAGTAGTCAAGGGGGCCAGGAAAGGAACCATAGGTGATGTGACTCACTCCTTAAGGAAAAGCGGCCATTGGAGAAGGCAAGGGGGGGAACGGAGTTAGGAAATATTGACTAAGCTAAAGCAGGCTGTTTACGAAATGCTGCAAAAAGGAGTAAGATAAGGGCTCAAAAGTGGCATTTGGTCTTGGTGTTAGGAAGTTCCCAGGGGCATTTTTCCAGAGTGCCTCAGTGGAGAAAGAGAGAGAAGGCTGAGCGGCAGAGGATTACTGAGGGAGTGAGGGGCAGAAGGAAAGGCTGATATTAGGCGATGCTTTCTTAGAGGCTTAGCCATCACAGCACGGAGGGAAATAAGCAGGCAGAGAATTGGAGAAGCAGTTTTTTATAGTGTGAGAAATCTACACATTATGATGAGACTGTGAAGAAAGAGCCAGGAGAGAGGAGGCATTATGGGTAAAGAAGAGAAGTAATCACTGATGGAGGAACGACGCATAGTGAGTGGGGCGGGGGGCGGGGATTGAGAGCACCAGGGAAGACGCTGTCTTCTTCGGAAATGAGACAAGGAGGAAAGAGGGCTGCAGATACAGGTGAGTCTAAATGCGAGAGTCAGAAATTGGAAACATTTCTAATTCATCTCTTTGTTCAATGGATGACTTCAGTTTCATTCAAGTGACACCAACTCCTGCAAAATAAGTGTGCTGCAAGCCATCAGCCACCCTTCTTTGGAGAGGAAATCAGTTTCCCCTGTATTTTTGCTGCCCAGTTTGAGTGAGTTATACAAATCCAATTATAAACAATCTCTAACATTATATTTCTCTTTAATTTAAAAAATAAAAGGTATAATGACTAAAATAAATGGTTTCTTGCTTTAGTAAGTAGGAGTATTATTAAGCTGCCTTGGCAGTGATCATTTTTATTTGTGCATTTATTTATGTATTTAGCTAGTCTGTTAGTGATAATAATAAGTAATTGAATTTTTAAAGTTTTGTTGAAAGAAGTAGATTAGCATAGATTACCCTGAAACTAAAGCTATTTTATTTGGCAGGCATTTGTAAACATTTAGATTGTTAACTTTGGCTTTCTATATGTATACTCAAAATTGGCAGCTAGCTATCCTAGAAGGACATTTAAAAAAATCCAAACACAAGAATTTTATTGATGTATTTTAAAGGAAGAGATATAAAGCCACTTAACTTATTTTTAAAATGTTTAGACTGATCTCACGCTTTCATGTCACAGAACACAGATTAACGACACTTTGATGGCTAAACCAACCAGTAGAATGACAGCTTGACTTTGCAGAACTTTTCTTGAAGAAAAAGAAAAAACATGTATGCTCTATTTTTAGGGGCCTTGGCTGCTCTGTTTTGCAGAGGTCTATCTGCTGTCCCAGGAAGGCCAAGTCCACCCACGAACTCCATGGTCAGAAGCAACTCTTCTTACAACTACTAGCTACATGGTTTGCTTTCACTGCAATCAATCATGTTGTGTACAAGTTTGTCACCGTTAACATTAGAAGACAACTGTGAAAACACTAAAATGCAGAAGTCATATTATTATTAGAATTTTCTAAGTTCTTGCCCTGCATTTAAACTAAATTATGAAAAAACAAAATATTTGTTCTATGCTAACACACTCCTCCAGGATTCTCTTCATTATGGTTTAATTTAATAGTATGTTTTCTTCCTATACAGAGAGTAGATGCAAATACCCAACCAAATATTTCTGAATTTTTCTTCCAGGAAAATAATCTGTATGTGTGTGTGTGTGTGTGTACACACACATACATATGTACATATATATACACACACGTAAAAAATAAATACATATGTGCTTTCTAAAGTCAGTTTACTTAACATGTTTTGTTTTTTGCCTTATTTGCCAAAAATCATAGAATTAATTGTAATGTCTAAATATAAACCTATGCTTTATTATATAATCCTTTTAGAAATTTGTGGGTTTCAAATCTTAAAATATTTGAATATCTTTTTTTTTTTTTTAAATAAATAGGTGACCATCGCTTCTCGGCCTTTTGGCTAAGATCACGTGTAGTATCTGTTCTTATCAGTTTAATAAATAGGTGACCAACCCTTTCAGGTAAGGGCCTGATTGCCTAATTACTTGCAAGGTCAAGTTATAAACCCAGGCCCTCTCACCCATGACAAGTGCTCCAGCCCACAGCGGCGCGAGCCTCTACCCCCCACACCGGTCCATTCTGGATCTCTCCAGCCTCAGAACCCACCCATTAAATAACACTCTACGCAGCTTAGGCCTGGGCAGGAAATTATGTTTGAGCAACCCTTGCTTGTCTCTCAGAACATTAGGGGTAAACCCAAAATAGATCAAATAAAGGGCTGCTTCTGGCGGTTAGTTCCAGTGGTCAGTAAGCTCGCCACAGCTTGATGTGTCTGTCCTCCAAAGCCCAGCATGTTCGATTGTACAAGTAGCATTTCAGGTTCACGTAAGTCTGTCAACCTTTTTCAGCCACTGGTTGAGTTCACAGTTAACATAAGGACCTATTCAAATTATGGCAACAGTGATGATTAAAGCAGACAAGTGAGAGACTAGTAGAGGAAGAAGCTAAAAATCCAGCTCTGTTCTGATTGCTCTCATGTCTGCATCTCATGTCCATTTGCAAGCTGCTGCCATGTGATGCTGTGGTCAGGTAAGAAGCAACCAAGCTCAAGGCCACAGCCCCCTGCTGCCACAGTCCAGAAAATAAACAGTAGGGAGAGCTGGCTTGGAGCCGGAACGATGAAGTGCTGGGGTGTCTAGGGTACAGCAGGCTTTTGTTTGATGCGTGAGAAGAGACTATGATTGCACAGCCCTCTGGGTGACCCACCCCTCGAGGGAAGCAACACTTCATGTCACCGGAGTGAAACAGACTCCTTGTCCCTTCAGATTTGAAATGGCTACTTTCTAGACCTTTCTGTCTCGCCACATAAATAAACCAAGCCTGCAGAGTCTCAAGGGCATCCTTGTTAAACAAGACAGAATTTGAACTTCTCCTTAGAGCTTTCTGGTAACATAATTCCCAACCCAGTGAAGATGCTGCACAAACCAGTAACGGTGACAAAGCACAGAGAAAGAATGCCCGGACCTGCGAGTTGTTCCTTGTTCCAGACACTACCTCAAGCACGTGGATTTCCTCTGTTTCGGTGAAATAGATATGAATTTTATCATATTTAAAAATCATAAAGTCCTGTGTGTTTGGTTTCATTCTAGCCTTCTTTGTTGATAAAGTACAACAGTGAAATAGGAATTTTCAGTTCAAGTTTGAAAAATGTTATGATGCTAAGAAATTAAAACTAGATGTGGTTTGGATACTTTTAAGTATGGAATCAAAACAAAAATAAATAAAATCTCAAAAGACAGGTTTCTTGTGAATCATACAGATCTCCTCCTGATTCCGATAATTAACATGGGCCTGACTGAGTAATTAGAGCCTGCTGTCCATTAAATCCAGTTGACGACCATAGTGGCAGAAGATCCTCTTGGCCAGGGTCTTTGTGTACCTGATGCCAAGCATCAGAACAAGTCAGCAAGTGGGGTTTGCACAGGGCGGGGGGGGGGGTGTGAAGTGATCTGGTAGACACCACTGTTACCACCGGTCATGCATGTCAGTCAGCAAAGATGTAGAAACAGGCCCAAAGCAAGAGCAGAAAACACAAGCACACTGGACAGTTACAACAGAAGAAATGAATACAATTTTGGATATGGGATATCAGCCTGTAGAGAAATGAAAACCTCCTAAAACTATACTTATGTATATCTCTCTGTTATGGGCTGACTTGTATCTCCCAGAATTCATATGTTGGAGACCTAACCCCAGTAATAGCTCAGAATGTGCCTGTATTTGGAGATAGAGCCTTTAATGAAGTAATTAAGGTAAAATAAGGTCATATGGGTAAGCCCTAATCCAATATGACTGGTGACCTACAAGAAGAAGAGATTAGGATGCAGCCACGCACACAGAGGGCAGACCGTATGAAGGCAGATACTTCTGAGCCAAGGAGAGAGGTCTCAGAACAAACCAACCCTGCCAACATCTACATTTCAGAATCTAGTATCCAGAACTGTGAGGACATCAGTATCTGTTCTTTAAGGCACCCAATCTGTGGTACTTCGTTATAGCAGCTCCAGCAAACATATACAATCTCCTTGACTGAGTTTCTTCTAGATGCCCAGTGACTTCTTCCTATGAATACAGTAAAGA
The DNA here is from genome assembly GCA_004026765.1 of Micronycteris hirsuta. Lineage (NCBI taxonomy): Eukaryota > Metazoa > Chordata > Mammalia > Chiroptera > Phyllostomidae > Micronycteris > Micronycteris hirsuta. The sequence continues at coordinate 60,775 of PVJI01003695.1, read as the reverse complement.
ACCTTCCAGGCTTAACAATCACAGGATGTGGCCTGCGTGACTTCTAGAGCAGGTAGGCAGTACCAGGAGCAGGTGGAGGAGATGCTCCTTGCTTCCACATCTGCCATAACCCATACTTACTCCGGATTGACAGAGAACAGAAACCCAGTTGTCAGAGAAATAGCTTCTCTGCATCAGCCTTTCCTGAATTGTTCCACTAGTCCATCAGACCCTTTTAGCTGGTCATGATTTTAACAGAGAAAAGCCGTTAAAAATACATCTTTCTCAAGAAATAAGAATGTGTTTCTGCCATTGGAAGTAAGGCTTGACTTCTGTGTAATACAGGCAACACAATTACTTCTGTTTCAATGACAAAAAAGAGCCCTCTTGAAGAATTGTGAAGCATTTACAAACATAAGCAAGTCAAATGAAAATAACAAAGATTTTTTTCTCCAACTGTATATCCTTTTATGTGATTTCATTACTGTGCTTCATTTTTCTCTCTTAGGGAAGATGTGAATTACATATATATAGTACTAGGAAAACAACAATTATCTCCTTAATAGCAAAATATACCTACATAAATTCTATGAGACTAGACTGTTTGAGAGACTTAATAACATTATTGAAGAAGTTATGTGCATAATAAATGAAAAGCTAATCAAACAGACCAATAAAGGATCTACATTTCCCTTTTGTTTCCAATTGTAAACAATGACAAAAGCTCACATTCAAACATCCATCCTTTCTAATAATTTTCTGTGGAAGGCAATATTGATTGGCTAACTCAACTGATATTCAAGCCCCATCCTTCTGTCTTCACTAGAGTCATAAATATCAAATACTTTCTAATCTCCCTTGCAATTCAGAGGAGGCAAGGGCTATACAATGAAATGAAGGCAAAAGTCTCTGGCATGGGTAATGGAGTGGCTTCTAGAAAAGTGTCTGGATCCTTGATTAAAGAAATTGATGAAATTGCATTATCCCTTTTTATTTATTCTTCTCTTCAATATGCACGTGATGCTTGGAACTGTGCAGCCTTCTTGTGATTAAGAGGTACATTGCATACATATGAATGACTAACACATTAATGATAGTCTAATAAAAAAGCAGGGGAAAAAGAATAGTGAGTCTTGATGGCATTGTCAAGAAACTGCATCTAACACTAACAACCCTTAGCCTCCAGCCTTCTTTTATATGAGAAAACTAAACCCTAATCAATTTAAGGCACTGTTTGTTGAACATTCTGCTCCATTCAACTGCAGTCATTCCTGACTAATTATTGTCACCAGTTACTGACTCACCCGGTTACCTAAATCAGGATTGTGTATCTTCACCTGTTGTCATGTGCCTGGCAGTGCCTCCTCAATGTGGAAAGCAAAAACAAATCCTGTTCCCACAGCTGGCTTCCCAATGGCTTAGCCATATTATGCACTTTGGTCAAGAGGCACCAACAGTTTCTCCCAACCAAACTGTTCTTTCCCTCTGCCATGAGAATGCCATGAAAATGGATGATCCTTCCATGTGTCTACAAAAATGAGAAGACACACGGAGAAGAGACACAGCAGCCAACTTGTGGTAACTCATGTGCAAGATGAGTGAGCTCTAGGGGTTACCTTTTACCACAGATTTTTACAAAGCAGACAAAATACCAGAAACGGGTGTAGCCACGTGCTATGCCTTGCCCAATAGATTATGACCTAAAGCAACATAAGTAAGCAAGCAGACAAACCTCTAGAGAATTTACACCAGCTTTTTGTTATTTTCCCTTTGCCATGAGAATAGCTTATCTGGGTCACAGAATGAGAAGAAATTAGAACAAAGTCACAGCAACCGACCTACAATGGGTAATGTGAATGAGAAATAAATGTTATTGCAATCAGTGGGGTTATTTTGGTATAGGTTGTCACAGCAAAGCTAAATGATGTATATGTTTTCAAATTTTCATTCTCCTTTTTATTAGCCTTTCTGTGAAACCCCAGTCCTTATGTCCTAGCCCCAAGGAAGCAATCAGGGGACCTAGGGTCACACAGCCCTGGGCTGACTCTCTCTCATGTACCACTGAACAGCTACCTGTTGAGTTGCCAATAAAATGAATACAATAAGAAGATAACATGACATTTCTCAAAGGATGGTCTGTGTAACCTAATTTCTTCAGGAAATTAATGTTACTAAAAAAAAAGAGAGAGAGATGATCCATGATCAACTAAGTTTGGGAGATATTGGACTAAAGAAAATCAAGAAAGTTTATTACTATAAGATTTCTCAGAGCTTTTAATATATTAATATATGCTGCAATTATTGAAAACAAGACTCTGGTTTGCAGGTCTCCTAGACTTTCTTTGGTCTCAAGACTATTTCTACTTGAGAACGTCTCTTAGGACCAAGATCTTACATGAAGTAATTTGGAACATAATGAAGATAATGGGTATGAAAGAAGAGCTTGTACTCATTAGCCTCAAAGAGACCAGGCAGCTCTGTTGATAAGCTGCTGTTGTATTGAGACCAATACGCAGAAAGAGCCATGGCCTGTCTGTGAAGACGTTGGTTTTCAGCCCATGCTCCAAGCAGCAAGTGACTCTTCCCACTAAAGTGGCCTTAAAAAGTACCCACAGCTACAGAGAAAGCTGATTGTGCAAAGGCAATTTAGTGTGCCAAATAAGAGGGAATTCTGAATGGTGCAGGAGACTGTAAGCTCTAGGACTTTGAAGAGATTTTCATAAACTAGTAGGAAAAGCATCATTTTGCAGAGCCTCTTGAAGGGACATATGCCTTCCATAGAAATGTCATTGTAAAAAGTTTTTTAAATTGCATTTCAAGCAAATATATAATAATCAAAGGCCACGAGTTCTCTGCAATTAATAGGGCCCTGAAACCTGAAAAGTTCACCCCACTAGGTAAAACTTGTGATAAGGGACATTAGATCTAGAAGAGGAATCTAGAAACTGGAAGATGAAGAAAGAGAAGGGTTGTAGAAGGAGTGAAAAGAATGAGAAAGAGGAAGCTACTCAAACCAAATTGTAAGACCAGCTCAACAAGTCTAGAGATTTTAAGAAAGAAGAACTAGCAAGTTCTATAAGAACAACATTGAATATTCTTTGCAGTGAATGTGCAGACAACTCTGCCAATGTGGATTTAATCCTGGAGAGAGTAGAGGAGGGAGGTGTCCAGTTTCCTTTGGTGCATCCCACTCTGGCCCCGTGGCAGTAGCTAAACCCCAGCCTAGGTCAAACTGGTGGAGTGTTTATCTTATGGTGGCAAGTTGTTGATAACAAATCAAAATGATTGTCTTGGAAAGCCAAGATTATGATGGAACTTAAGGTCCAAAGGCCAAGGTAAGGATGAACATGAGAAAGAATATACTCAGGTCATCAGCAAGACATAGTGGAATCAGGATGAAATTAGGTATACCACCCTGGCTGGTGTAGCTCAGTGAATTGAGCGCAGGCCTGCGAACCAAAGGGTCGCTAGTTCAATTCCCAGTCAGGGCACATGCCTCCGTTGAGGGCCAGGTCCCCAGTAGAGGGCACACGAGAGGCAACCACACACTGATGTTTCTCTCCCTCTCGCCTTCCCTTCCCCTCTCTCTGAAAAGAAATAAATAAAATCTTTATGAAAAGAAATTAGGTATACCAAGAGGCCTACAGAAATAGTTCAGTATGAACACAGTTTAAGTGAGTTTAAGCTCGAATTTCAGGGTACTTGGAGTATGCTGTGGGGGCAGGCAGGCACTGTGTGGAGCTGTGATGTCTGATCAGCGTAGTTTGAAGGAACAATTTTCTCCTTTACCTGTAGTTGCACATCAAAGCAATACTTCCCTGTAGTCATGTCTTAGGGGTGAGGGAGAGGAATAATTTTCTCTACCCATTTTGGCTCTTCATCTAGGACCCTGAAAATCAGACTAAGGCAAATCAATGAGAGAACAATAAACTGAAGTTTATTACCATGCATAGTGCATACACATGGGAGTATTTAGTGATCAACAACTCAAAGGGGTGGTTAGGACTTGGGCTTAGATAGTATAGTAACAAAAGAATGATAAATTTTCAGAGAGGTGACAAGACAGAAGGAGAGGACTTTGAGCTTCTAGGGGCTGCAAACAATGGTCAGACAAATATGGGAAAACTATTGGTAGATAAGTGCTAGTTTAAGCAAAAATTGTTATGTAGTTTTCTCTGGTCCCATCTGTAGACTGATAAAGGTCTAAAGTTTTATCCAGCAATTAACTTCTGTCCTTCCTGGTAGAGAGGGAAAGTGGGACACCTTTGCAGAGCTATGTCCTACTTTTCAGGGCATTGAGGAAGACAAAGAGCTATTCTTGTATTTGCTTCTTCTCAGGTGCTTTCAGCTCAAAATAATTCTTATGTCAAAGTGGCATATTTTGGGGTGGCATATTTTGCTACCTTTTTCTGCCTAAAGAGTATGAAGGATTTGTCAAATCATGAGCAGCCTTCTCTGTGTGGAAGGCAGCATCGTTCCCCCTACATCCAATACATCTTCTCACAGCCTGAACTATCGAAGGATTTTTCGTACTGATGATATTTTCATGGTGAAAGAAGCTGAAACGAGTTCCCCACCTGCCCTAACTGTGAATTCTAATTCAATCATAGCAAGACTTCCTCTTTTCCCAGCTCCTTGTTTTCTGCCCAAACCTACCTTGCCTCTGCCCTTGTCCCAGTGGATGGAGAGCTTGTTAAGCTAGAGCCAGGCATCAATGTCCTGGCTAGCATAAAAGTACAGAAAGACTGTGCTATGGGGGAGGAGCTACAGAAGCCAGAGAAGGGTCACTTTGTTTTTAGCTGCTCAGCTCTGAAGGAGGCAAAGGATCAAAGTCTCTCCAGAGATCACAATAGATGCAGCCTCCCTTTACCACTCAGGGGCAGATGACAGGGGCAGAAACTATCTAGTGTTGATAATGGAGAAAGAAAGGAAGACTTGAGAGCCGGGACTTTAGGACATTCATGCAAAATGACTCCATGAAGCAAAGAGACTGGTGGAGAATCAGCTGGCACTGTATTTTCACAGTGTTCCAACAATTCTCAATAATGCTGGTGATAAAATACTTCTCTATGAAACATCTTTTGTTAATCTAAATTCTAAATCACTGTTACACTTGCTATTGTTTTTTAAATTGTGATAAAATACACATAAAAGTTCCCATCTTAACCATTTTTTAAAAATCCTCACCTGAAGATATATTTACTGATGAGAGAGAGAGAGAGACAGAGTTTAGTTGTCGCACATAGGCATCCTAACTGGGATCAAACCTGCAACTTTTCAGAGAACAGGATGACGCTCCAACCAGCCGAGGCCATCTTAACCATTTTTAAGTGGACAGTTCAGTTGGGCATTAAGTACATTCAAATTGTTGTACAACCGTCACCACCATCTGTCTCCAGAACACTCTTGCACACATGAAACTGCACACCCCTTAAACACTAACTCCCCACTCCCTTCTCCCTCCAGCCCCTAGCAACCACCATTCTGCTTTCTGTTTCTCTGAGTTTGACAATTCCAAGTACTCACGTAAGTGGAATTATACAATATTTTTCCTTTTGTGACTGGCTTATTTATTTAACATAATGTCCTCAAGGTTCATCTATGTTGTAGAATGTGTCTGAATTTCCTTCCTTTTTAAAGCTGAATATTATTTTATTGTATGTGTCTATTTCATTTTGTTTATTCATTTGTCAATGGAAAGTTGGATTGCTTCCACTTTTAACTATTATGAATAACACTGTTAGGAATATAGGTATACACTTATTTCTTCAAGACTCGGCTTTTAATTCTTTTGGGTATATGCTCAGAAGTGAAATTAGTGGGTAACATGGCACTTTTATTTTCAATATTTTGAGTAACTACCGTACTATTTTCCATAGCAGCCACACAATTTTTCATTTCCATTATCAGTACATTGGAGTTTCAATTTCTCCACATTCTTACCAACACTTTATTCTCTGGTGGTTGTTTTTTATAGTAGTTATCCTAATGGATATAAGGCAATATCTTATTTTGGTTTTGATTTGCATTTTCCTAATGACTAGCAATATTGAGCATTTTTTCATGTGTTAATTAGTCATTTTATATCTTCTTTTGGAGAAATATCTCTATTCAAATCCTTTACCCATTTCTTAAAAATTTTTATTTATTGATTTTTAGAGAGAGAGAGAGAGAGAAAAAAAAAATATCAATTTGTGTTCCATTTATATGCACTCATTGGTTGATTCTTGTATGTGCCCTGACTGGGGATCAAACCCACAAATTTGGCATAGTGGGACAATGTTCTAACCAACTAAGCTACCTGGCCAGAAACTTTCACCCAGTTTTTAATTGATTTATTTGGTTTGGAGTGTTGAGTTGTTCAATTCTAATACTAAATATACATATTTGAAGTCAGCATGTTTTTATTACTTATCCTTTACTAAACATTGCATTATACAAAGAAGCTAATTCAGAAAACTCCTAGCTATATGCTAATTTTCAATACATGCAAAATCAACTATTCAAGTTCTTTTGGACAGTATGTTTATAACAGTTAAGAAGTTTCCAGATTACTTCAGGTGCAATTTAGTTCTCCAACCCTTAAAGAATAACATGTTCCTGCACTAAAATAATATATTTTAAACAAACAGTGGCAGAACAACGATTGTAAAAACAAAGGAGCAGAACTTGAGTTACTTCAATTCTGCTACCCTGTGTGACAATTTGGAGTTTTTATTGACCACTAAACTTTAAAACAGGGATTGAAACAGCATTTTTCTTGTAAATGCAAATTTTGTTTATGAAAGAAAAACTTTACTGAATTTGAATAATATATTTAAATTTGTATCATATTATTTCCAGTACCATTTATCCCCCATATATAGCCCCACCTCTCCATAATCACCACCCTGTTGTCCATGTTTATGAGTTCTTTTTCCTTTTACTCCATCCCCCCTAGTGAGTCCCCCACTGAGAGCTGTCATCCTGCTCTCTATCTATGAGTCTGTCTCTATTTTTAGTTCAGTTTGTTCATTAGATTCTGCATGTGAGTGAAATCCTGAAATCCTGCGGTATTTGTCTTTCTCTGGCTGGCTTATTTCACTTAGCATAATGTTCTCTAGGTCCATCCATGCTGTTGCAAAGAGTAAAATTTTCTTTTTTTTCATGGCTGAGTAGCATTCCATTGCATAAATGTCCCATAGTTGTTTTTCTTTTTTTTTTAATGTTTTTTTTTTAAGATTTTATTTATTTATTTTTAGAGAGAGGAGAAGGGAGGGAGAAAGAGCAATGTATGGTTGCCTCTCACATGGCTCTCACTGGGGACCTGGCCGCAACCCAGACATGTGCCCCGATTGGGAATCGAACTGGGACCCTCTGGTTCCCAGCCCACGCTCAATCCACTGAGCTACACCAGCCGGATTCTCTAGTTGTTTTAAAATTTGTTTTTAATTTTAAAGAATTAATCGAGAGCCCCAACTGGTGTAGCTCAGTGGGTTGTGTGCAGGCTGCAAACCGAAGTGTCACCGGTTCGATTCCCAGTCAGGGCACATGCCTGGGTTTCAGGCCAGGTCCCCAGTGGGGGGCACATGAGAGGAAACCACACATTAACGTTTCTCTCCCTCTCTTTCTCCTTCCCTTCCCTGTCTCTAAAAATAAATAAATAAATAAAGTCTTAAAAATAAATAAATATTTTTTAAAAACAAAAAAATTAATCGAGAAAACAAAGTATAATATTTTTAAGGTTACCTATTATATTATATTTTTATTATATAAAATTTTATTTCATATTATTTTTATTGGCATAATTAAGGAGAGTCAATAAAATATAATGTTTATTGTCTACATATTTTTCTGGTCATTATTATTATTTATGTTATGAAGATCATTTCTGAAAACAAGTTTATCACCTAGAGATGTCACACTAGCTGGGTCACCCCCTTCCGTAGCCATCACCCTGTCCTTAGTGCTTCAGGGTGGCAGTGGTGACTGTGATATGCACTGGGCAGAGCTGTCCTTGTCACAGAAAAGGAAAGTATAGTGCAGTCACAAGTGTTCAAAAATCCCCCAGCAAATTAACTTTGGCATGGTTAAAATCATTAGTTTGGCAGAAGGATGTTTTAAATTAGTTCAAAGACAAGGGGACGAGGTAGAAGAAAGAGGGCGAGGAAGCAGCTCTGACATAAATGCTCTGAGTCGCACTGATGTCTTCCATAAATGGCTCCCATTGAATGTCCTTTATGAGGAGGGTTTCTCACCTGAACCATGGGTTAAGCTGCACAGAGTGTGTTCCGTTCTGAGGGGCTTAGTCTGGAAAGACTAGCAGGACCTGGCACGACAGTGCCTCTCAGGCCCGCCGGATACGAAGAGGAGGCTGTCAGGACAGCCGCCCCACTCTTTGGAGAGTGACATGAACCTGGACAGAACTTCCTGGCAGCGGTTGTGTGGCAGTTGTTAAATGTTGAGCTCAGGTTGCTGCTTTGGGGAGTAAAAAATCAGCATGTTTCCTTAAATCCAGAGCTTTCATAGGCCCCTTTCCAAACTAGTCACTGCCCCTTTCTGTTCCACAGAAACCCTTTCTGCCAAGGGTCTGAATCGCCCTTTCCTTCCAAAACAAAATGTGCTTTCTGCATTTGGCTTCTCTTAGAACTCAGGCGAGGGAGGTAAAAGCCATGCATTATTTAAAAACAAAAACAAAACTGGATACCTTGTAGTCATATAAGATTCTCCTGAACCCAATTCATTGCTTAATTTTATGCTGCAGTGTAACAAACAATAAAAAAAAGCATAAATTCCAGGTGCATAGCCTGATGAATTTTCAGAGAGAACCTAGCCTTGTAACCAACACCAGATCAAGAAAGAGAATATAGTACTGCTGTCCTAGTAGATCTCTCAAGTTCCCTTCTCGTCACTGTTTCCCAGCCAGAGTAACCACTCTCCTCGCTTCTACGGTTAAAGGTAAATTTTGCCTGCATTGAACATGGTGTTTTCTCGTGTGTACTCTAGTGCATTTGATTCTTTAAGCATAACATTATGCACATAAAATTCATTATACTGTGTATGTTCATTTATTCTCCTTGTTGTAGAGTATTCCACTATAGGAATATAGCCCAATAAATTGATCTATTCTACTATTGATGAGCATTTAGGATGTTTCAGACTGGAGTTATTACAAATGGTTCACAAATGCACATATTCATCTGAATAGTAGGTATCTACCTGGGAGTAAAATCTCTAGCTCCCAGGATACCGCATGTTCATTTTTTGTAGACACTAACAAACAGTTTACCAAAGTGGTTGTGTCAATTTACACTCTCAGTGTAGTCATGTGACTAATGCCTAGTGGCATTGAATTATATTGTAGTTTGAATTTTACTGATAACTAATATATTTGAGGGACATCTCATATGCTTATTAAAATTTTGAAAATCCTCTTTAAATACCTGTTCAAGTCTTTTGCTCATTTTTCTATTAGGGTCTCTGCTTTTTTTCTTCTTGGTTTTTATAGTAAGAAACAAAGGATATGAGTGGATCCTCTGTCAGACAGATGTATTGCAAGTATCTTCTCATATCTCATGGCTTATCTTCTCATATTCTTAGTTTTACATTTTAATCAACAGAAGTTCTTAATTTGAATGTAAACCAACTTAGCAGTTTCTCTTTTCTTTATAGCTGTCCTATTCTGTGTTCAGTTTGTTTATTTGTTTGTTTGTTTGTTTTTTGCCTTCTCGAAATATCCAACCTACTATTGACCTCCTGTCCAGAATCGGGCACTATGGCTAAGTACCTCATTTGCAATTTGGAAGCTGTTGCTTTCTTCGGTGATCCTTCTGAACTCAATTTGTCCTCTCTCCCTCCCCTAAAAATACATAACAGCACAGCCAATGGTATTCAATTCCATGATCTGACTACCTTACTTTGTAAGGCACATAAAAATCTCCCAGCATAATACTGAAAGTTCTCTCTTGAACCTTTTACAAATATGATAACTCAGTTGTATCAGATGAAGAAAGAACTGCCACTCTGGACCCACTGCTCTGGTGCATGTGCCTATTGCTACTTTAAGAAAGGAGCAATTGTTCCTACAATGACAGAAACTGCCAACAGGCAAGTTCTTCATGATTTTTGTTTTACTTTAATGTTCTTCCTCAGTAATGACTTTTGAGATTTTGATACATAATCAGCTATACTAAAACCAGTCAAATTACATTTGGGGTACAAAAAAGAGTACATGGGGTTTGGAATGAGAAAAATTTGTACCAACCTGAATTGTGATCATTCGCTTTTTATTAGCCACTGGGGGAACTGTACCACTTCAGTTTTCTACACTTCAGTTCCCTTCTCTGTGAAAGGAGGATGGTAATGATTATTTCACAGAGTCTGGGGGAGGCTTAAGTGAGATCATTTGTCTGAAAATATTTGCATAATCTAAAACACATACATACAATAAGAACTGCCCATGTTATTACTGCAAATGATTAGACATTTTAAAATGTAAATTAATTAGGTTGGTAATAACAATTAACACTTATTGAACTAAGTAGACGAGGCACTGTTTGAAATATTTTACAGGTCTTAACTCATCTAAGTCCCTCGACAACCCACACAGTAGTTTCTGTTAATAAACTCATTTCCAGATGAGGAAATAGAGGCACAGAAAGATTTAGTATCTCAGTGTAAGTCACACAGCTAGTGAGAGTAAAAGACTGCTAACTCAAGCAGTTGGCTGCAGAGTTTATCCATTTAAAGGAATTATGTGATGCCCACAGCCTTGAGCTTGATTGACAGAGGAGCCTCCCAGTTCTGTGATGAGTACATTAAAAGGAATATGAAGTTTCCTGTCAAATGCTATTTGTTAGACTACTTGAGAGATGGGGCATCTATCACAAATTTACAGATATGCTTTAGAAGAAGAAAGGGAATTTATATGTGTTGAATGGTTACACGAATATATTGTTAGGGACTTTACAACCTCATGAAACAGATATTATTATCCTAGTTATAGATATTAAATGATTTGTCCAGATTCACAGATTTAGGGATAACATCACAATTCAAACTAATATACTATAAGCAACTCTTTCCCCTAAGCCACATTTCTCAGGACATTTAAAGTTTTCTGTCAACAGTGGTGTAGGACTTGTTTATACCTTACGAATCAGAAAAAGAGAAATCAGCAAGCTGTTGTTATCACGACAATTGAATAGTATGTGGCATTAATAGCTCTTAATATATCACTAACAGCTAGAAATTCTTTTCTTAAATATAGAATTGAAAATGGTTGTAAAGAGCAAGAAAATGCAGGTGATTTTCTTCATGAAGTAATAAAAATTATTAATCTGTGAGAAAATAATGACAATAAAGAAATCTTTCTATAATAATGAATGACCATTTACTCAGGATTTCAACCACATCAGTGAAAACCAACAGTTGCCTCTAATTGTTCAGTCCATTTCTGGGCTCCTTCAGGTACTAGGCAAGCTAACATTCCTGATGAATGGTCCCTCTATAGTAGTGACAATGTCAGTTCATATTTAATAATAAGAGAATGTTCTGGAAACTTAGTACATTGCAGAAAATGCATTAACAAAAAATGGAAAAAAAGTCAGTAATTTATAAACATTTTATCTAGGATTATAAAACCTATCAGAAAATTAGCAACAACATCAATGAATTATCCCTTTGATTTTAAAGGATGAAGAACGAAGAAAACAAATTCATTTTTAAAATTTTGTCTGAATCCATACATATGAGAAACCAAAAGTATACATCTAAAAACAGCCAAAAAGATGGTTGTATGTCTACAAATAAAATGGGCCTGGTATTTTCTCCCCCTAAGCAGGGAAAGAATGTTTACATGTGAAATTTTTATGATTTATATTAAGGATTTAATATATTTAGGATGCAGAACTATAAGCTTAAGCTAGCAGTCATTTTACAGCTTTTTAAAATGAAACATATATTATTATCCAACAGGAATGTACTAAACTCTATAATGAGCCTGACTGTGACACTTGCAAGTTAAAGTTCAAGCTAAAAATAAAACTCAGACACTTTACAAGGTTTTTAATAGAATTCATATCTTCATTCCATAGATATAGCAAAAGAAAAAATCTGTTCTTGGTTATCCAGAAATTATATTATTTCTTCCTACATAGAAAGAAAAGAGAGAATGTGTGGGAAAGATTACTAGTCCTAAAATACTCAGATGTGAAAAAAAACTAAACTAGTGGCTAGGCTTCCCCCTCATCAGGCATCAGTGGGTATTCTAGGTCTAGGGATTGGCCCATGTTGGCCACAGGTCTACGATTTTTGTAGACATCCTCTTCTCTGCAGCCACCATCACTTCTGGAGCATCTTCCATTCAAGGATATCGCCGAAGGCAGGGCCTGCAATAAGCCAGTGCCGGTGCTTCCTTGTCCTGTCTCCAAGGCTGCCTGGAGGCAATGCTGTGAGTTTTCATCTATAGTGCCAGTTGCACAGAAGAGATGACAGGACTCAGTATGGCTCAAATCGCCACTGAAACTTACACAGGTAATTTTTTTGTGTTATTTTTTTTAACACCACAAAGGATTTATCCAGGAAAAGGAAAGGATTGCAATTCCATGTGTGCAGACATGGCAAGCCACATGCATGCAGAGAGCTAACTAGGTGATGAAACAAAAAGGCAACAGTTAAGTTAAATGAAATTGCATTCTTGAAGTTACCTCATATATGGATGCAAATACACAAAAGAAAGACAGGGATTTTGTAAGAGAATTGTTTGGAAGTCCTGGGGATGGAGAGATAAAGCACTGGGCAAAGACAGAGGCAAAGGCTCAAATCCAATCGAGTGACATCTCTGGGATACAGATTGAGAAGAGGGTACAGATTGGGATGCGGATTGGATTAGGGAAGTGTCTTGCTGGGATAAATTTGCAGAAAGTGAGGAAAGCTAGAGTAGTGCTTTGATATTCTAGAATAATGCAATGGGATGAAAAGTAAATACATATATTAGAAAGATCGGTCCGTTTTCTGTTTATTGATTTTTAAAGTCAAGCCATTTCCCCTTAATGGTTTGTTTGTTTGGTTGGTTGGTTGGTTGTTTTCTGATGACATGGTCATGTTTATTGGACTCTCTTTTTATTCATTTTGTATAACTCTCCCATAACAATGTTAACTCCTACTACACCCTTAGCAAGCACTAGTTCCTTTTCTGCTCCTCCACGCCCAGTCCACAGGGGCTATGCAGAAAGGGTAAAGGTTGGGACTAATGGAGCCCTACACTTCAATTCTTTTTCCCTTTGTCGTAATGTGTTTGGTACTAGCACACGCGGACTCTTTCACAGTGCACAAAGCAAATTCACATGTGCTACCCATTCACTCATTCGCTTAACAATTACTGAAACCATATTTTGTTCCATCACTGTACGAGGCACTACTCAGATAGCATGATCATATTAAGTACAAGAAGCAATGTTTTATTCATTTGTAGTCAGTCAAACTACATTCCAGATTGGTAACAGTATGAGGTGAGTCTAATCAGGAAAAGCATGCGTAAAGAGACCAACCCACTCAGCTCAGTCCTAGTGAAGGGATCCGGAGTTGATGAGCTACTTTCTCTAAGCTTCAGTTTTCTCATCCATGACACAGAGACAATGACAATGATCTCATAACATTGTGAAGATAAAGTCAGACACAGTATGCAAAATGCCTCACGCAGTGGTGGCACATAGTATGCACTCCATAAGGGACATTGCACTTGGAGAGAGAGCTATGTGTTGTCACATTAAGAAAAAAGACTGGGATCCTGCACACACGTGCTTGAATCCTTGTTCCACCCATAGGAAAACAAATGATTAAAATTCTGCCTCTGCGTCTCCATAGCTATAAATGATATAATCATTTATATCTTAGAGATATAAGATATAACATCACAAAATATTAACAAAATTAAATGGAAAACGGCGCCTTTCCTAGTGAATCGTGTTCAGGGAAAGGCAATCCTGTGTTTGTACAGCACACAGTTTTTGATGCCAGGTGCCAATCCTGCCCTAGGCTAACAGTTATCGAGAGCAGAGGGACCTTGGCTAACTTCACTGCTACCGACGGCAGCAGCAAGAAAGGGAGAATGAACACGCAGGCCCTCTGAGTCACACTCCGTTTTCTCTCCTTTATACATCAGCACTGCTTTACAGGGGAAGGAGGAAAAATGGTATTTAAATCTGCAAAATTTAATCTCATGAGTAACCGAGGGAATTTTTTTTTTTAAATGAGAGAGACAGAGAGAGAGGACCTTTCTTAATTTTTATAAAATTTACCAAGGAACATACATTATTTTTATGATATGATAAAGAAATTCAAAGAAAATACAGATATTCTCTAAAATTGAATTGAAAGCATATACTACAGCACACATGGAATAATATAATTTCTCATCATCCTTTCTATAATGTTACTGGCTTAGGTTTCAGTCAAATCAGTCAGCTAACCTGACTCTGCGATCTCTTGGCCAGGCGTATGCAGGTTTGGAGATCTTCATCACCAGAAAGCAGATGGCTATTTTAAAGACACTATAGTCCACGTGAGAGTAAGGGGAAAGCTAGGTAGGGAACCTAAAATATCGAGAAGTCATTTGAGGGGAAAATGGCAAGTCCATTTGGAAAAATTCTATCATTTCTGGTAGTAAAACAGTTTTAAGCCTTATTTCCTGAATAAGAAAATAAAAGATTCTTACTGGGTTATGGGATGATCGCCTTGTATAATAATTCATGAGATTTGTGCTGTAGGTGTTTACTCTAAAATATTTAACTTCTACACGTAAATTAATGAAATGACAGTTTGTGTAAACGGGAAATGCAGCCTCCTCAATGTGTATTTTTCTAGGCAAAAACAAGCAGGATCTCTGGATGCTTGTGGTAGTGAGAGAATGTGCCCGCCATTCATCTGCAACCAGCGAGAGAGGACACATCAATCTGACCGAATATTTCATTTCCACGCTACGAAAGCTGTGCAATGCCACAGCCACATTTAATGGCCCAGACATAGTACAAAAGGAAACCTGTCATGCTCTTAAAACTATCAAGCACTGAAGAATGAAGCTGGGACCAGACCATGTGGAATGTGCTTTTAACACACTTCTGGGCTCTCGAATAAGCCGGCGTTAGTTCACATGAGCCTTCTTCAGCTTCCAAGTACAGCCTTATGCAGAATTTTTTCAGAAATTCCTCTGAAGTAGTTTCCTATATTTTTTTTGAAAGAGAAGCATTGTCTAAAACTATCCCAAGCATTTCATTCTACAGCACAAGAAATCTTTTTATCTTAAAAATAACAACTGCTTCCTTAGATGGGTAAATGATTTAGCAATTAAAATGGGCTTGGCCCTGGCTGGGTTGCTAAATTGCTTGGAGCATCATCCCATACACCAAAAGGCTGTGGGTTTGATTCCTGGTCAGGGCACCTGTGGAAGGCAACTGAGTGACGTTTCTCTCTCACATCGATGTTTCCCTGTCTCTCTTTGTCTTTCTCTCTCTGTCTCTCTCTCTCCCTTCCTCTAAATCTATAAACATATTATCAAGTTAGGATTAAAAAAATATGTTTGATTTGGATGATTTTGTTTTCCTGAAGAAAGTACACATACTTTTAAAAGCATGTAATTCTAAGGTCTACTGGCTTCATAGCTGCCAGACACAATCCCAAGTCCTCCTGACCTCCCTCTCCCTACTGAAATACCCCCCATTTATTTCTTCAAGAGCTCAGACAGGTTCTTCCTACAGGCCCACAAACCAACCAGACAATATTATTTTTCTTACTGTCTCCTCTTTCTTCTGACCCCACTTGTCTGCATAAAGCCACTTGGAAATTGTCGCCATCACAGCACATAAAGAAATGTCACTGTCCATGCCAAAAAGGCAGGCTCAGAGAGTCCCTAACACATACAGGCCTTTGTGCACAGGGCCAGCTGCAAAGCCAAGGGAAATAGTTTCTCCTATCACATAACAGTGCTCCTGAGACTCCCAAAGCGTACCCTGATTAGTTCTGTTAAGTTCTATCTTTTACTTCTTGCCCAGAATCATACCATGTTTCCCATAGAAGTTACTTTCAGACATCCATAGCCATGATATCTTGAACAAAATCTGCAGAATAGTTGCCACTATATTCCCTCCATATTCTACCACTCAACTAAAACTTCCTCCGTCACCAATTACGCAAGTTCCGATGCGTGTATCAATAAATTCAAGTAGATATTGGGTTGGGGAAGGGATGGGAGGAGGATGAGGACATGTCTATGGATAGTGTCTTTGTCTCTGCTCAGCCAGACTAAAAGTCCCAGATATAAGGTTAAAGAATATTGGTTTTTTACCCACACTCAAAAATGAAAAATCCCATTGTTAGAATCATTCATCACATGTGACATTTGCCCTCTAGTCGAAATGATATATTGTAGAGTTCAGAGCAGTTGGCCAGAAATTAGTACATTTGGATCCCTGTCCCAGTTCTGTCCCTTTCTAGCCTGTGGACACACATGAGGCAAAGTACTTTGTCCTCTTGGAGCTCTCTCCACACAGCCTGACAACTGTTCAATTAATATTTTTAGCTCAAATTCCTTTGAGCTACCCCCACCCCAATCCATAGCATTGAAATGATAACAGCTATCTTATCTGCCAAATGGAGCTATAAAATTAAAGATATATGTGAACATGTTCATGAAATGTCTCCCTTCTCCTTCTGTGTCAGAATATAACCCTAAGGAGATCTGATAAACACAGGATCACGCTCCTGCCACTCCTCATCCAGAAAGAGAACCAGGGTCCAGCTTCTCAAATCCTTCCTGGAAAGTACTGATATCTCTTTCAGAGGCTGCTGCATGATCAGAATATATAATCACCCCTTCATATATAAATACTCTGCTTTTATTGAAGCACTAGCCTTCAAAAAGAATTTTCAATGTGTTTGTTTTTTTTTTTATCTCAAGTATCTACTATTTTTCACTATAAAATGGTTAGTGCCACAATACTGAAAAGACCACACATGCCCGATAACGCAACTACAAAACAATGGACCCTGCACCCACCCGGGCTCCCGGATGACCACAGAGAGCACAGCCCTGGCCGCCCCTCACCGCATACGTAGCAAGAACGAGAACCAAACCTGTGCTATGTTCAGCCACTGGAATTTAAGGGTTGATTTGCAATCTCAGCGTAATCTAGCTGACGGCAAGAAATTCAGGTTCGTGATAAAAGTCCACTTCTGCTGGGTTTTTAAATCAGCTTTAACTATTGCATGAGTTAAGAACGTGCTAAGAAAAAGCAGCCACAATCTAGGGTCTGGACCCCCCAGACTCCAGCCACACCCAGGCAACTAACTTGCTGTGTGGCCTTGGTTAACTCATTAGGTTGTATAAACCTCATTTTCTTCTTTTAATAAAGGAGGAGAGAAGACTATATTGACCTCAAAGGTCTCTTGGCGTTCCATAAATGAGCTTCTGGTTGCTTGAGGAACCTACCCACTGTCTATAAGTTTCTTTACGTGAGACTATGCTTTCTTTGAAAAGTTTTTAAAAAATATACTGAATGATAATTATTTGGAATAGAACCAACCTATTGATAAGCATAGGATTACACCAAAGTCAAAATCTCATCTACTGTTACGTCAGTTATAAATCCCGTATTTGTGTGGAAGCAGACTTGCAGTGTGAAGCAAGTTGTGTGCACATGTGTTTTCACCATGCAATAAACACTTCCACAATTAAAGCACAGAAAAAATTTAATCCAATAGAATCCATAATGAAATATGTTATTGGTAAGTGAACTAACAGTGTAATGATTATAGTAAGAATAATAAAAGAGAAGGTACTCTAAAAAGAAACAGAAATGAAAAATAATGAAACTAAGTTATCGTCAAAGCAAATTGAACCAAAGCTATTGGATAATTCCCCATGTGATAGGTAAGTGATCTTTTTTAATTCATGAGGTCCAGTTCCAGTTTTTGATTCTTTTGCAATGGAGCTTTCCGAGGGCTTTAGAAAAATGGCGTTACAGTAAGAGATCACACACAATTGCTTCTGCAAGGGGTGTGGAAGAGCCAAGCCTCTTTGTTTTGCTATGAATTAAGTTTTCGTCTCTGGTTTTGGAGTTGAAGTCCTGGCACTTGCTCAGGTTTTCCTTCTAACATTTGCCTTGGCTGTAGTGCTAAGCTTCAACTGCATCAATTAACATCTCAGGCTTTGCCTGGTCCATTTCCTGCTTGTCGCTAACATTTTACTTGAATCATTTTCAAGAATTTTCAAATTCTCTCTTCTGAACAAATATGTACTTTACCCCATGACTGGGCACCAACATAATCAAGTCATGTTTGTTCATTCGTTCTTACTGCTTACACCTATGTTTGGGAAAATGAATGCCTTTACTTTTGAATAGTGGATAATAATGCCAATTTGTATAATTGATTTTGTCATAAATCTTAATTACTATCCCTTGGTTGAGCTACCTGAGTCATACCATATATATATATATATATCATGTGTGTTAGAATTAAAATAAATGATAAAAATATATTACCCCTTTGGAGTTTATACTATGTAGAAATATATATTTATTTACTTTCTGATACCAATTTATATTTATAAAAATATTTATACAAGAAGGAAAATAAGCATAAATTCAATAACATTTTGAAAATCATGTATGAGTTTTCTGTTTTGCCATTCATGACCCTGTACATTGGCCAGCCTAAAGCATCCATATGTCTAGAAGATTAGTGTTTGTTTTAGAAAGAATTAATGAGAAAGAATGAGGCAATATTCAGCATCTAACATTCACAAAATTTTACACTAGGAGGGCCAAGCATTATTAGGAGAGAAGGACTTTTCTAATCCCTTTCCTCCTTCTTTAGCATATCTACCACAAAGCTGGAAAACCCACGCTCTGTGTGTTCTTCTATAGTTCAAAATTTTTCTTTCTGACCAAGGGAGAGCAGCCATTAATTACCTTGACACTCTAAGGTAAAAGGAAGATACGATTTAGGAGGAATGAAAGCAAAGCCTGATGCCTTCTGGTCTCAAGAGATGGGAAGAAGGGCCATGAGAGAGACACATGAGCCAATGAGATGCATCTGCCAAACCTCCCCCGAGTGCGTTGTTAAGGGACAGGGACGGAAACAGCAGTGATGGCACACCCCCTGGCTCCCATTCTCCTCAAGGGTTTCTGGGAAGACCCTTCCTGATAGTAGCCTATACTGCACAGGAGGTCTTGAGGTTTTACTCTCCCAAACTATGCTTGGTTTCACTAGGGGACAGACAGAAAACTGTGGCAACTGACCTGGGAGCTTGTTCCCAGTAGGACAGTTGTTCTGTGGTGAGGACCATAAGAGGACAGCCTGTCCAGTAGCCAAATAGAGAAAGTGTCGTGGCCTCAGGGGAGTCTATGGTTCCGGGAGAGTAAAATTGAGGACAAACTGGAGGCACCATCAGCAAACAGCCCCGTGTTCACTACCCAGACTTCAGGATTTGTGGCCAGCAGGGACCTAGCACCCAGACTCACACATCAGAGAAGCCAGAGGACACTGGGCCCAAGGGATTCCGCGGTCTTCTCTCTGCCTTATGGTCAATTAAGCCTTGCATGCCATTTTGAAATGAGGGAAACAGGACAGGAATGGACCACTTAAAAATCTGAGACACAGTACATTAACAGAAGTGATTTTTTTAATCACTATCTTATTCACTGATAGGGACTGAAATGTTAGTTCTTTTTCTTCCCTATTGGTGAGAACTCATAAAGGGAACAAGATCACGATAAACAAAGTAAATTACATCCTCTTTACAAATTCAAGCTGCTATGTTAGTTAGAATTTTCAATGCACTACACAAACTGAAAAGAAGTGAACCCAAAGTAGATTTAGAAGAAATTACTTTTAACTCAAAGTTGAAAAATTACTATGTAATAAAAGCAATGTAGAGAAAAATTGGTTTTCATAATCACTCTTGCACCCACACAGTATGGAGCATTAAATGCAATTCCCTGAATTTAAAAATATTCCATATGGCATGGCAGATTGTATTAATATTCACAAGTTTTGGGTGCCTTTTCTGAAAGAGGTCAATTTATATCACTACATTACACTATGAGCCACATGATTTGCTTTGGCCAATAAAAAGCAAGAAGTGGCATCTCTCACTTCCACACAGATCTTTAAAAATCAGCTCACGGTTCTCTGTGATTTGTTTTTCCATTAAGTCCAGGCTGTGGAAACACATGTCAGGATGAAGCCCCCATCAGCCAGGGTCTTAAGTGACTGCAACGGGCAGAAGAGCCCCAAGCTGACCCGAAGGACACATGTAGCATGTCCAGAAAGAAACCTTTTATAAGCCACTGAATTTTTAGACTGTTGATTATTGCAACATGTTAACCTGTATCAGTACATACTGATCAGGATATAAACTGATCTAATATTACATATATACAACATAGAAGTATAGTTTTTTTGATGGTTAAGTTTTGCTTACAGTGAATTTAAAGAAATTTTACAGGATGGATTTAAAAGCTTTCTGTTTCACCCAAATTACTTTAAAATTTGGTCAAGACATGCTCATACTGCATTGTCTGGTGTGGCTCAGTTGGTTGGGTGTCATCCCGGAAGTGAAAGGTCGCTGGTTTGATTCCCTGTCAGGCCACATGCCTGGGTAATTGTGGCCCTGCATCCGGTTGGGGCGTTTCTTTTACAGAGTGAGGTTTCTCTCCCTCTCTTTCTCCCCCCTCCCCCTCTCTCTAAAAATAAAAAAATAAAGACAAGCTCATACAAAGATTACATAAATCAGGTTTAAAACCTACTGTGAGAGGAAAAACTGTTCATGAATAATATGCATTATTCGATGCAAAGTAGCTTTCAAAGAACTTCTGTGTTAAGGGAACAAATACCATGTAAAATATATATTTCCTTGCCATAATTTTTATTAAGATTATTTTCTTTTTATCATGAAAATTTGTAAACATTTATAAAAGCAGACAGCCCAAGCCCAAATATAGCACCCTGCAGTTCAACACTCTCAACTTGTGGCCAATCTTATACCTTTCTCCATAACCAGTTCAACCCACTACAAGTTATTTTAAGCAAATCCCAGGCATCATTATATATATATATATACACACACACACACATATACACACACATGTATATATATAAAATTCCATATCAGATGTACTTGTTTTTGTATATGCCCATAAATGACAAAAGTTCTTCCTTCAAACACAGGCAAAAATAGACAGTGGTAGTTCCTTCATAGTATTAAAAATCTAGCCAGTATTCTAATTTCCTTAATTTTCCTTCTTACTTTTATTAGTTTGTTGTTAGTTTGCATTGGTATTCAAACCAGGGTTCATACAGAGTACAATTAATGACATGTTGATATATCTCAAACCTCTTTTGCTCTACAGGTCCTCCCTGCATGTTTTTCTCCTTGCAATTTTTGTTATCATTGTTGAAGAAATGGAACCATGGTCCTGGAGGTTTCTCTAGATTTTGTTGATTATATCCTGTGATGTCATCAAACGCACTTTTCTGACCCCTTATTTACCATAAATTGGTATTTACATCAGTAGTGAGACTAGGCGTGGCCGCATTCAGGTTTAATTTATGGAAAATCCTATTTCACTGAGTTGTACAGAGTTGGTGTGCTTCATCTCATAAACTGTTAAGCTAATTGATTCTCAAATTGTCCCATCTTTGCTCCACAGAAACCATTCGAGGATGGGTCACGAATCTTTGTGGCATGACCCTAGTAACCTTGGATGCCTCCCTTGTTTCTGGTGTGGCAAGATGTTCAAGGCTCATTGTTCACTTCCTGCCCAAACTGGGCTCTACCATTCTCTAAGAAGCCTTAGTTTCTTTAGCAGAAGTCTGCATCCTGGGGACACTAATTGGTCATTTTTTCCCAATTTTTTTTTATAAAAAGAGCTAGAAAATGTATTTTTAAAATACATGAGTTTATACTCAAAATTTAAATTAAAAATCAGCTCAACAAGAGTTTTATGTAATCTCATCTATTAGACACATCCTTGCACTCTGAAAATCCCAGTTCTTACTGTCAAAAGCTAATCAGTTGCCCTGGCTGGTGTAGCTCAGTGAATTGAGCGTGGGCTGGGAACCAAAGGGTCCCGGTTCGATTCCCAGTCAGGGCACATGCTCAGGTTGCAAGCCAGGTCCCCAGTGGGGGCCACGTGAGAGGCAACCACACAGTGATGTTTCTCTCCCTCTCTTTCTCCCTCCCTTCCCTTCTGTCTAAAAATAAATAAATAAAACCTTAAAAAAAAAAAAAGCTAATTAGCTCATTTGCTCCATTACACACTAAAGACACAGTCCCAGAATAACAAACTAACATCACCATCAAGAATTTAGGATTTTTGGAGGGAGCAATCTTTTTGTCCTTATTGTATAGTGTTGTAAACTCACTTGGAATAGTTACTCTCTGAGCAGCTATGTTTTCAACGGGATATACCGTCAAGTTCATTTGTTTCATTTTACTTCTGACTTATAAGGATTAATTTATAAAATTTAATTTTCTTTTCTAACATCGCAAAATATTTGCATTGTTTTAAAATTGTAATATCAAATCTGTAAAATAGGACATATTCAAAGAAATGCATCCCGTTTTCTCTTACTCTGGGTAACTTTAAAAAATTTTAATTTTGCCCGGCTAGTGTAGTTCAGTGGATTGAGCGCGGGCTGGGAACCAGAGGGTCCCGGTTCGATTCCCACTCGGGGCACATGCCTGGGTTGCGGGCCAGGTCCCCAATGAAGGCCATGTGAGAGGCAACCATACATTGCTCTTTCTCCCTCCCTTCTCCTCTCTCTGAAAATAAATAAATTAAAAAATATATATATTTCAATTTATAACTATTCCTGTATTTTTAATATAAGAAGATATGTGTATGTAAATATATCAGTGAATACGTATTTATTTCTTCTTTCTTAGATAGATGGCAATATACTATAAACAAATTTCTTTATCTTGCTTTTTCTCATAAAAACATGTTTTAGAGGTCGATCCAATGTAATATATAGAGATCTTCCTCATTTTATTTAAAAAATACATAGCACTCCGTCATGTGACTAGGTTATATTTTACTCAATGAGACCCCTCTTAGATCAAAAGGCAAATACTTATATAACTTTGCTAGCTATTACCAAATTCACCTTAGTACAAATATCTCATAGATATTGTACAATTTTGTAATCTTACCACTAACATATGAAATTGCCTGTCTCTGCACCATCTACCAAATTATATTATCTTTTGGAGTTTTTCAATCTGCTAAGTGAGTAAATGTATTTCATAAGTTTTAATTTGCATTTTTCCTATTAGATGTTTTGCATATGGCTGAGGGCCATTTGAATCGTATTTTCTCTGAATGGAGCATTCATATCTGTCGTATGTTTTTCTTTTTTCCATTATAGTTGTTGGCCTATTTTTCCTGTAGTTTCACAAGCTTTTATATATTAGGGATATTAATATTTTGTGACTAGGTTGCCAAATATTTCTCCAGCTGTGTGTGATTTCTTTTTTACTTTACTTCTGTGTTTATTGTTGTTGCTTTGTTTTGACAGGGAAGCAATGGCCACACAGGGCCGATTTAATGTAATCAAACATGTCCATCCTCTCCCTGACTGCTTCTGATTAATATTTGCTTGATGTCACATTTTCTATGTAAATCTCTGATATACATAGAAATTTTATATATGCAAATAAATTTGCAATTTATCTGGAATTCCAATGAGGAATAATTTTACAGTAATTGCAATGCTGCTTGGTGAGAGTCCACCCGTTACCCATATATCTAAGGTGCTGTGTTTGTTATATTGCTAAATAACATAATGCACTTGAAGCTGTTACTAGATTTTTCCATCTTGTTTCATTGTCCAGTCTATATACTCCAAAATCAAAATTTAATTGTAGAGACTGCATATCATCTTTCAACATTTGGTAGGGTACAGTTCAATATCTGGTTCTTCCTCTACAAGGTTCCCCATCAATTCAGGTTTATTTTCTTGCAAATGAGCCTTACCCCCCAGAATATCTGATGCTATTTTTATACAGAGTATATTAAATATATAAATCATTTTTAAGAATAACTGACATTTTTGTGCTATTGAATCTTTGTATTCATAGAAATGGTATGGCTTTCCATTTATTCTATTTGGATTTTGTGTCTTTCAGGATTTTATATAGTTTTTCTCACAGAAAATTCTGAAATTACTTCCTAAGTTAATGTCATGATGTATGTTTCTGTTTTGTTGTCAGAAGACAGTCTTCCACTCTTTTATATTTTCTAGCTGGTTTATATTTAAATATACGAACGAACATATGAAGCTTTTTGTAACCTGCTACTTTTCAAATTTTTTACTGAACTCTCTTATTAATTAAGTAACTGTCCTTCCACTATTAGAGGTTTTCCTAATATAAAATCACATTACCTTCAAGTACAGACAGCTTTACCTTTTACTTCCTCATTTTTATGACTCTAAATGATCTACTTTTATCTAATTGCATTGAGTATTTCTTCTAACATAATGTTAAATGTAAGGCTTTTTCCCCAACTTTAACAGGAAAGGCTTCAGCACTTCTGCATTCAGTACAACGAAGGCTGTGGGAGCGCAGCACACACCCGGGCCTGCTGTAGGTTAAGGAAGTACCCACTAGTTCCTCCTTCAGTTAGTCTTTTTCATGAGGTTGAGTGTTGAATTTTGTCAAGTATATTTCTGTGTCTCGGGTGAAAATCACGTTATTTCCCCCCCAAACTCCATTACTACAATGGATTATACAAACGGATTACCTAGCATTGACCTACTTTTATATTTCTGGAATAAAACCTACTGGGTCATGGTTTCTTAATTTTAATGCACTATGAAATTATATTTGCTGATAATTTATTAAAGATTTTTACATCAATACTGATGAGTGAAATGGGTCTATAATTTTGTTGTTATTGCAATCTTTGCCAAGTTTGGGAAGCAATGCTATACAATGTACAGAAAGAATTTTGAAATTTCCCATTTTTTATATACTCTGGTTTGAGTAGAATTGAGATTATTTTATCTTCCACAGTGTGATAGATACATACTTTGAAGCCACATGGGCCACTTGAGTTAGCGGATTTCTTTAACTTTTTTGTTCTATTGTAATTAGTCTGTGTGCATGATCTGCATCTACTGAAAGCAATTTTGTTACATTGTATTTTTCTTTAAAAATAACTGTCAATTTAATTTATTTACCATTCAGTTATTTCATCTACCATGAGGTGTGTTTTGACCAGTGGAGTCTTGTAAACACGACGCCAGCTGAGGCCTGCAAAGCAGCTGTGCATGGAGCCTCCCTCTCTTGCCACAGTCAAGCATTGTGACCACCACATAATGAGCCTAAGCCAGAGGATGAAAGGCTGCACGGAAGAGAGCTGAGATGCTGCAGCGATCAGCCTGCCAACAGTCAGACATGTGAGTGAGTTAATATTCTATGGTCCAGGCTCCAGCAGATCAGAAAGCCCAATAAAGATTGGCCACACCAGCCTAAACCAGAAGGCCATCTCACCAAACCACGGGGAGAGTGATGAGGGAGGCGATTGTTAAGCTGCTAATATGAGATGCAGAACTCAACATCAAACAGAATTATAAAATTCTGCTGGGTGGGCTATTTAAATAGTAACTGAAAAGGTGATGCTGAAATTGATACCTGAAGGAAAGAAAGAGCTAAGTTTTTTAATGGGGTAAAGGTGGGATGGGCCTTAGAGTGAAGAAGGAAGAAAATAATAAATGCCAAGGGCGGAACTGTCAGACTACCCAGGGAAGTGCCAAACGGCATCCAGGGTGGGGATTCTAAGAGCAATGAGAAGTCACTTAAAGGGACCCTCTGGAGGCACAGGACATGATCTGATTTTCAGGGGTTTTGCTTTTGTTTTTTCAACAAAAGACAACAGGGAGACCTCTGAAATAAATTGCTACTTATTTCAACCTATGCTTTCCTTCATTTTTTTAGCCATTTATTTATATTTAGTTTCTACTGTGTGCCAGGCATAATACCTAGAGCTAGTTATTCGGCACATAGGAGCTAGTAATACAAAGAAGTATGATAAATGGCCTCCGTCTAGTAGGACAACAAAATACAAATAATACTACTTCTAATTAAATAAAGTTGGAACTTTGTCTATACCATGGTTTATGTGCTGAAATTATTTTACACTTTTATAATTTTAGTTATTCACTTGAGATGTGAATATTGAACAAGAATAGAGAAGGGGGGAGAGAAGTACCCTTCAAAAGATAGAAAATAAACAAAGGTCATGGCTTAGGCATTGTTATGAACTGTGCAAGCCCAGCGTGTGTAACTCCTGGGGGAGGGAAGAAAGGAAAAGTTGCAGCAGCATCTGGGGATGGACTATATAGCAAAATGCCAGTGTCTAGTGGGGAAGAAAGAGATAAACTCAGTTAAGGACAAAGAGGCCAGGCTTCAACCTCCAAGAAAGAATAATTTTGTTGGTAGCAGTGCGGGCTTCCGAAGGTCTGGGCATTCCTGGTGGTGTCAGAAGAGCAGCCCCCTGGTGGGGGGTGGGAGGGCACAGGGCACTCTGGGCAGCAACATCAGCCCCAGCCCAGCCCCGTGACAGAGTGTTCCCAGCTTCAGTCTCATCTGACACGGTTGACTCAGGGACAGAGTGGGGCTCACAAACCAGGCTGCAGTTTGAAAACAGATACTCTGCAGGGTGGAAAAACCAACTGTCAAAAGTGTAGGAGTTGGGTAACTAAAGTAAGACTATAAAGGAGGAGAGATTTTGAAAGCTGGGGCATTCTACTGTAACTGAACTGGTTTCAAAGTTCTGGGTCTCGGCTATGCCGTTGGGGGTAACAGAGAGTGGGGGAGACTGTAGCCAACTGGAACACGCAGACCTGACTGAGGGCAGCTGCCAAGACTCCAGCCACTTTTTAAGTGCAGAATGCAGGTTTAGTGCCAACACAGCTCTTTTTTTTTTTTTAACTCTTTGAATATATTTTATTTTTATTTTTTTAAAGATTTATTTATTTATTTATTTTCAGAGAGAGGAGAAGGGAGAGAGAAAGAGCAATGTATGGTTGCCTCTCACATGGCCCTCATTGGGGACCTGGCCCACAACCCAGGCATGTGCCCTGACTGGGAATCGAACTGGGACCCTCCGGTTCCCAGCCCGCGCTCAATCCACCAAGCTACACCAGCCAGGCTATTTTATTTTTATTTTTAATAATTATTATTGTTGTTCAAGTACAGTTGTCTCCATTTTCCCCCCACCATGCCCTATCCTCCCCACCTATCCCCATCTCCCACCCTTGATTTACCCCCTTTTGGTTTTGTCCATGGGTCTTTATACTTGTTTCTTGATGGCCCTTCCCCTATTTTCCCTCCATTATCTCCTCTCTCCCCTCCGGTTGCTGTCAGTCTGTTCTTTCTTTCAATGTCTCTGGTTATATTTTGCTTACTTGTCCATTTTATTGATTAGGTTCCACTTATAGATGAGATCATACAGTATTTGTCTTTCACCACCTGGCTTATTTCACTTGGCATAATGCTCTCCAGTTGCATCCATGCTGTTGTGAAGGGTAGGAGCTCCTTTCTTTCTGCTGTGTAGTATTCCATCATATAAATGTACCATACTTTTTTTATCCCCTCATTTACCGATGGGCACTTAGGTTGTTACTTAGGTTGTTTCCAGCACTTGGCTAATGTAAATAACACTGCTATGAACATTGGGGTGCATAGGTTCTTCTGAATTGGTGTTTCTAGAAGAGAACATAGGCAAGAAAATCTCATATATTCCACCACTTTTGATTTTTCAAGAGAAGTCAGGAGATAACTAAAAGAAATATTCTAATTTTTATAAAAAATATTGTAACTTTTGAAAATTTTGATTGCTTTGCGCCTCCCGCAAAAAAAAAAAAAAGTAAATGAACAGTCCTGGCTGGTATGGCTCAGTGGATTAAGCACTGGCCTGTGAACCAAAGGGTCACTGGTTCGATTCCTAGTCAGAGCACATGTCCGCGTTGTGGGCTGGGTCCCCAGTAGGGAGTGCATGAGAAGCAACCACATGTTGATGTTTCTCTCCCTCTCTTTCTCCCTCCCTTCCTTTCTAAAAATAAATAAATAAAATATTTTAAAAAATAAACAAACAGATAACACATCTGTGTACTGAACTAGATCTTCAAGTCCCCAACTAAGACTTGTGATCTATAAAAATTTCAGTTGAGCCCTGGCCAGGTTGCTAAGTGGGTTGGAGCACCATCCAACACCTAAAGGTTGCAGGTTTGATTCCCATTCAGGGCACATACTAGAGGCAGCAAGTCAATGTGTTTCTCTCTCTCTTCCTTTCTCTCTAAAATCAATAAAAATATCCTCAGGTGAGGATTAAAAATAATTTTTTTTTCTGTTGAATGGGACAGAAAGGGGCAGAATCTGAGAATGATGTTTTCAGTAAGAAAAAATTCTATTCCACCAGGGTACAGACAGCAGAAAGGCTGGGCTTAAAGAAAGCTGATGGATAGGCAGGAACCATGCCCTGGCCATGGGGGCTAATGTCAGCTAGTGTCTGCGTGTCACTGGAGGTTAAAAGCTGACCTTGCATATAGAACCCTAAAGAAAAAAAAAAGGCTTTTCCTTTCTTTTTTCTCTATCCTCTTTCTCTGGCTTTTTAAGAAAAGTTTTCCTCTCTGGTTCCTCTCTAAATACTTCCAGTTCCCCAATCAAGTAAGTGTATTGTACTCTTCCCATTCCAGGATTTATTTCTTCAAGATTCTTCAAATGAACTATTTTCCTAACCTCAAAAGTACATCTTATGGCACATAAGTACTTGAAAAGATGTTCAACATCATCAGCATTCAGGGAAATGCCAATTAAACCACAGGAGAAATGACTACACACTCGTCAGTACGGCTGAAGTGAAGAATCGTGACGAGACCCAGGGCTGGCACAGAGGCAGAGAAACTGACTCACTCACATATTTTCAGTGGGAATGTAAAACAGTACAACCACTCTTGAAAACAGTTTGACAGTTTCTTATAAAACTAAACACGTAATTACTATGTGACCCAGTAATTTCACTTGTGGGCATTTATCCCAGAGAAATGAATACTTATGCTCACAAAGAAACCTGTAGACAAATGTTCTCAGCAGCTTTACATAACAGCCAGAAACTAGAAACAACCCAGATGTCCTTCGGGAGGTGAATAGTTAAACAAATTATGACAAGCAATTAGTAGAGACAAACTGTTGACTTTTTAATTTTGTCCTTCTTATTAAGATTTTTAATCCCTCTAGATTTCTCCCTTATAAATAGCGTCATAAAGAGACTTAGCTTTGTTTCTCCTGGTGACTACTCTCAGTACCACCTACTGCAAAACCCACCACTTCCCCACTCTTTTGGGCATCCACCTTTATCACATACCAAATTCCCCACAGATTCATTTCTAAGCTTTCTATCACGTTCCCTGGGTCCAGTTGTATGCTCCTGAGCCTGCCCTTGAGGATTTTATTAGCACAATTTTATAGTATATATTGATGGTTGATCTGGTGCATTTCACCTCTTGCTCTTCTTTTTTATAGCTATCTGAGCTGTTCATGCATATTTTATATCCCCTATACATTTTAGGATATGTCTGTCAAGTTCTGTAACAAATCCTGCCAGAAGTTTTATTGAAATTGCATGAAATTTGTACATTAACTTTGTGAAAATTTACACAAGTATTGCTGAGTTGTCCTAGCCATGAACAAACAGTACATTTTAATATAACCAAATGTGCACATCCTTTAATAAAGTTTAATTTTTCTGTAAAGTGCCTATTCATCACCTATTAGCTAAAGTATTAAGTACATATTGTTTGGTTTTATAAGTAGTATGTTATTCTCTATTATATTATCTAAGTAGTTTTTGTAGTACAAAAGAATACTATTCATTTGATACATTTTTCTTGAATAGAGCAACTTATTGGATTTGATTAGTTTCATTTATTTTTCTGTTAATTCCATGCTTTTTAGTGTAGATAATCATAGCATCAGTTAATTATTGCATTTGATCAAATTTATCACATGATGACATTTCCAAATCTTACACTTTCTGGTGTGGTTTTCCTGTTGTACAGAATCAGTGTTATCTCAAACCCATTTGTCCATCATGGTGACATTTAACACTATTGTCATATCATAATCTTAATGGAATCCTCTCTCTAGCTTCCGCACAAAGTCTGACATTGCTTTGTTTGGGGGGTACAGTCCTGTGCCAGGCAGGAACTTGTTTGCCCTCGAATCCACTCTTTGTTCCTTCCTTGCTGAGGAAGCCCGTTATTACAGATGGAAGAACCACAATGGTTGCAGTCTCATGCCCACATCAGATTGTTCCCAGCTGGGTGTAGGCAAAGACACTGGCAGGTGATAGGACACAAGGACACAAGGAAAAGAGGAGACCGGGGCATTTCTTAATTTTTCTCATGACTTCAAGAGATCACTTGTCTCCTTCGGTTCCCACCCAACAGCACTGCTGTGATTCCCAAACTACCAGGGGGCTTTAGCCCCTGGGCTCTAGGAATACTCTGTCCTACCTGTGACCCCCGGGGTTGAGGTAGCTGTGCCATCCCCTCCCCACGACTCCCAATGTTGGGGTACTAGTGACTTTCTGCTTACAAATCCCTTCATTGTCTCATGCTTGCCACTCCATCCATTATCCGCATAAGAAATTACCTGCATTAAATTTCCTTTTCTGCTTTTCTGGTTTGTCCCTCAGAATGTTGGATAAAAGTTAGAATTTTTATAGGGCTGATCAGTCTTCTTCTATAGCTACTGTGCAGAAGGTGTATTTAAAATAATAAACAGGTATTACATTTTATCAAGTATTTTTTTCTGCATCATTTGAAATAATCCTATGCATTTTCTCCTTTAGTCTACTAATGTAGAAGTTATACTGATACTTTTTCCGTTGTTGAATCATCAAACCATTGACTTCCTACGATTCAGTTAAAATGGTTGGAATCCTACTACTACCACCAATGACCTAGGTTATGTCTGTGCTCCTTAGACAAGGCTGCCTGGACGGCCCAGCAGCCCTCCCTTGTCATCCTCTACAATCCAACCCAGCCTGGCAATAGCTTCTCCAAGTATCCTTAACCCTCACTGTACATCACCCCAACCCCGCCAATGGACAGAGGGAAGCAAGCTTCCTTTTTGATGTCCCAAATCTCTCCGAGCCACCATCATGAATGTTCCTGAACTTCGTATGCGATCAGTCCTTGTAAATTGTAACAGGCATAATTGTTGCCCCAAAATGCTGAGATCCTAACCCCCAGTAATTCAGAATGTGACTGTATTTGAAAATAGGGTCTTTAAAGAGGAAATTAAGTTAAAATGAGCTCAATAGGGTGAACCTAATCCAAAATGACTAGTGGGTATCCTCCTGACACAAGGAGGAGAAGACGACACCGACACACACAAGAGGGAAGATCATGAAGACACAGGCAGAAGGTGGTCCATCTCCAAGCCCAGGAGAGTGGTCCCAGAAGAAACCCACCCTGCTAACACCTTGATCTCAGAATTCTAGCCTCTGGAACTGTGAGACAATAAGTTTCTCACACCCAGTTTTAGTCACCCAGCCTTTGGTGCTTTGTTACTACAGCACTAGCAAGCCAACGCAGAAGCAGATGGTAGGCAGAATGTATATGTGCTGAGGTTAGGTGAACCGGGACATGGTGTTACCCCAGAGGACAATTTATGTACTTACTTTCATTCATCCACACATGTACATCAAAAAATATTTATTGAGGAAAAGCCAATCTACTTAAAAGTCATTTTCTATGAGTAAATGTTCGCTCCCATAGGCCTTTTAGGGAAACTGATATGAAAAGTAAGAGTAGCTGTAATACAAAATAATAGTAATAACAATAGTTGAAA
This sequence comes from Micronycteris hirsuta, assembly GCA_004026765.1. Lineage (NCBI taxonomy): Eukaryota > Metazoa > Chordata > Mammalia > Chiroptera > Phyllostomidae > Micronycteris > Micronycteris hirsuta. Next base: position 28,893 of record PVJI01003695.1, on the reverse strand, counting down.
ATATTAATAATAATAGAACCTGGTTACTGAACATTATATTAGTCAAACACTGCCCTGTAAGTTTGCAAGAATTGTTTTAGTTTTCACCCCGAGACTAGGTGAAGCGATTTTCACAAGCCCCATTTAACAGATGGGGAAATGGAGGCTCACAAAGATATTAATACTTGCCCTAGAGAAACGCAGTAAATGGCAAAAGCAGACTTTACCTGGAGGCTGAACTCCAAACTGCATTCTCTTTCCCTTACAGCATATATTTATTTTTAAAAATGACTCTATTTCAGTCAATTTTTATCAGGAAGAATAAACACAAACATCATTTTATTTAACAGTACTGATAAAGTTGGAAATATTTTAAACTTGCCCTGAGAGGAAAGTAAACCCATAATCAGCACAAGATAAATCACCTTTATCTTTCACAGAAATAACTGTAATCAAAGCTGTTCTCATATCTCAATGATGCTGACCTCCTTTTTAATGGCGTGTATTTCAAACTTGAGCTCAGACCAAAAAAAAAAGAAAGAAAGCAAGCAGACAAGATGGGATGTGAACACATCTGCACAGGCCAGAACAATTCTCAGACTCCCTGGTTTTAGCAATTTTACACTCCACAAGGATAATCTGTGTTTTACCTACATTAAAAAGTGTATGAAAAAAAGTTTTAACTCAAAAACTTAGAAAGTATTATCCTGCTTTCAGTGGATGTAAGAACTTTAAATCTCTACACAACTTAAGATAAGAAGTGGTAATAAATATTCTAGTTGGAAAAAATTGAAGCATAATTTAAATACACTATTCAAATTAAAATGTTTGGGAAGATTGCGCTTTTACCTAGAATTATTTTCATGTATTCTTTACTTAAGAAGATTTGTTCAATTTAAGAGAATAATAGGAATCATGTATTAATTTTCTCAAGCAGTATTTTGCTTTTACCTTTTAGATTTATCCAATTTCACCTAATGTAAGAGAACTGTGTCTCACTTTCCTGTCATTAAGGATTGTGACTGAGATCTTTATTAAAGTACCCTACCATTTACTATTTGCTATGTAAGTATAACCCTCAGCTCTAGGGAAAGGGATATAAAAGAAAAACCTGCGTAACTTAATGAACGGGCTTGAGAAGGCAGCTGAAATTAAACATTTGGGATAATGATATCTTTCAATTACATTAATAAAGATTTTATCTTTGAACAAGGATTAGTTAATGTTTTATAGGCAAGGTCTGGTCTGAATAGAATGTGTCTCCCACCCACCCATCTACCCACCCACCATGCCTCCAAGATTACTATTGTCTGGGTTTTAATGCTCTATTATTGGGTTGTTTATTTGTTTTCAAAATAAATGTTTTGACTGGAGAATCTAAAATCAAGATGTAATTAAGTCACAATAGTTTTAATTTATTTTTAAAAGACTTTATTTATTTACTTTTAGAGAGAGGGTAAGGGAGAGAGAAAGAGAAGGAAAGAAACATCAATGGGTGAGAGATATACCCATCAGTTGCCTCTTGCACACCCCCATCTGGGGAACTGGCTCACAATCCAGGCATGTGCCCTGACTGGGAATCGAACCAGCAACCTTTTGATTTGTGGGTCGATGTCCAACCCACAGAGCCACACCAGTCATGGTAGGTCACAAAAGTTTTTAAGAAACTATGGAGAGATTGAAAGTTGAGCAAACAATCTTCTTCTTTCTTCCACATACAACTTATTTGAAGGCATTTTGGCCAATGCTGTCAGTATTCTCCAGGAGCGTCATATGTACGTGGTGTACGTGATGTAAGTTCTTTTCTCACTCCCATTGTACAGATGAAAAATTTAAGCAGTTTCCTACTTAAATCTTCTGATTCATGAGTGGAGGGATAACAAATTACCTTAAAATTTAGTTTAAAGCGCCCTGGCTGGTGTAGCTCAGTGGATTGAGCGCGGGCTGGAAATCAAAGGATCCCGGTTCAATTCCCAGTCAGGGCACATGCCTGGGTTGCAGGCCAGGTCCCCAGTGAGCGCCATGTGAGAGGCAACCACACATTGCTGTTTCCCTCCCTCTCTTTCTCCCTCCCTTCCCCTCTCTCTAAAAATAAATAAAATCTTTAAAAAAAATTTAAAGCAACAAAAATTTATCATCTCACAATTTCTGAGGGTTAGGAAGGTAAAAGTATCCCACTGACTGGAAGTGGCTGACTGTGTCCTCACAACATGCAGCAGTTCCTCCGCCCGCCTGAGTGAGCGACTCACTCGGGCAAACAAGCAGGGAGCCCCAGTGCTCCCTGCAGCCTCGTCTCAGAGGGACACCTGCACCTCGGCGACATTCCATTCTCTGGAGGTAAGTCTCAAAGTACTCAGAGGACAAGAAAATGGGGCCCACCTTTTGAAAGGAGGGTCCCTGTTAAAGAATTTGTGGACATATTTCAAAACACTACCCAGAACAATAGGTTGTCTTAACCTATTATTACAGTTTTGAGGTATGCATCATTTTAGTAAGGAGCGCTTATCTTAACTAAACATCTCAATGAATTTATACAGACATATATACCATACAGATCAAACTGAGAAAGATTCCCTGCATAGAAGACTCCAAAAAACACTATTATTTTTAACTATTATGTTACCTTTCAATGACTACTATTTTTAACTAGTATTATTTGACATCAATCATCATAAATTAGTTTTGCTGAACCCCAAAATTCACATAAGTGAAATCATAAGCATGTACTTTTTTGGTGCCTGCCTTCTTTCACTGAAAATTGCCTATGAAATTGATGCATGCTATTTTTTGTGGTTGAAGTTTATTCTTTTTCATCGTTGGACAGCATTTCATTTTTTAAATGTACCACAATTTTCTATACCCATTCCACTTTTGATGGACATTTGGGTTCTTTATGAATTCTGCATTATCAAAGTTCTTTTTCATGTCATTTGGTGGACAGATGCACTCATCTCTGTTTGGTATTTAACTAAGATTAGAACTGCTGGGACGTAACACAGGTTTACGTTCAGCTTTAGTAAATAATGAGAGGTTTCCAAAATAGCTATACCAATTTTCTCTCCCACGAGCAGTGAACAGAAATTACAATTGTTTACATCCTGGTTAATGCTTGGTGTTGTCTATTCCTAAGATTTTAATCTTTCTGTTGAATAAGCACATTTAAATTGGCAGTTCCCTCATTATAAAACACATTGACTACCTTTTCATATGAGGAAAGGCCACCTGGCAATCTTCTTTTGTAAAGTATCTGTTTGTGTCACTTGCCCATTTTTTTTACCATAATGCCTTCCTCACATTAATTTATAAGCCTTCTTTATGTATTCGAAGTATGAGTATGTGGTACACATATTGCAAGCATCTTTTCCAAGCCTTTAACTTGAATTTTACTCTCTTCCAACAGTGTCTTTTAATGAACGTAAGTTCTTAATTTGAATGAATCCTATTTTTCAGAGTTGAGAGCCTATATTCTTATAACCTGTATGACTGGATACATGAAAAATGTAAAGTTCAGAAAAAAATGAAAGCTAATGCCTTTTGCCTTCTAAATAAGTCACCCAAAATGTAATTTCCACACTCAGTCCTTCAACAGAAGGAGTTAGCATGGTTTTTAAGGAAGAGAGAGCAGTCCAATTATTTTTCAATTCAAACATAAATGTCAAAGGAAAGATGAAGTGGACATAGTAGAAAATTCCAAGTTATATCTGAGAAAATCTTAGTATAGAAATAGTTTTAGGAACAGAGCTTGACCCCTGTCAGAGATGGGGTGGTAGACCCCACAGGCAGTGCCTGACTGGTAGCTTAGCAGGAGCAAAACAGGTAAGTAAGTACTGTGTCAGTCTTGTTTACTTATTCGTCCTGAACTCCTAGCAATGTCTGGTTTTTAAAAAGTGCTAAAAGTGTTTGTTTAATGAATCAATAGAAATAAGCCATTACTCAAAATAGAATATGCCCACCCAGCAAAAAGACATCCTTTAACTGGGAAAATGTGTTTTGCTGAGTAAGGTGGAAATTTAAAGGGGGAAGTAATAAGAAGATATTTCAGTGAAATACATATTAAAACTACTCTTATGCATAGATCAATGAAACAGGAGAACCCAAAAATAAACTCTGCATAGATAGTCACTTAAAATATGATGAGAGAAGCCCCGAATATACAATGGGGAAGAGACAGTCTCATCAATAAAATGTTGGAAAAACTAGACAGCCACATACACATACACACACACACACACAAAATGAAACTGGACCACTCTTTCACCATGTACAAAACCAACTCAAAATAAATTAAAGATGTTAACATAAGACCTAAAACCATAAAACCCCTGGAAGAAAGGCAGTAAACTTCTTGACGTCAGCCTTGACAATGGTTTCTTTTAATGTAACACCAAAAGCAAAGGCAACAAAAGTAAAACTAAACAAGTTTAATAAACTAAAAAGCTTCTGTACAGCAAAGGAAACTATCATCAAAATGAAAAGTCAACCAAAAGAATGGGCGTAAATATTTGTAAATCATATATCTGATAAGGGTTAGTATGTTAAATATATAAAGAACTCACACAACACAATAGCAAAAAACTTCAAACAATCCCATTTAAATGGGCAAAATATCTGAATACAGTTTTTATAAATAAGACATACAGATGGCCAACAGATACAAAAATGTACTCGAGGCCACCAGTCCTCAGGGAAATGCAAGTCAAAACCACAATGAGATATCACCTCACACCTATTAGAATGATTCTCATCAAAAAGACGAGAAATAACAAGTGTTGATGAAGATGTGGAGAAAAGGAGACCTTTGTGCACTGTTGGTAGAAATGTAAATTAGTACAGTCACTATGTAAAACAGTATGGCATTTTCTCAAAAATTAAAAATAGAACTACCATATCATCCAGCAATTCCACTCCTGGGTATTTAGCCAGAGGAAATGAGGACACTAACTCAAAGAAATCTACACCCCGCTCCCCCATATCCATTGCAGCATTATTTACAGTGGCCAGGATATGGAAATAACTTGTGTCCATTGATCGATGAACAGATAAAGAAACTGTGATATACATACATGGTGGAGAATTACTCAGCCTTAAAAAGAAGGAAACTCTGCCTTTTACAACAACATGGATGGACCTGAGGGCATTATACTAATTGTACTAAATCAGACAGAGACTAGCAGATACAGAGAATAGGCTGGGGCAAAATGGGTGAAGGGGATCAAAAGGTATAAACTTCCAGTTATAAAATAATTGAGTCCTGGAAATGTAATGTACAACATGGTGACTATGCTTAATAATAATCATGTATTGTATATTTGAAAGTTGCTAAGAGAGTAGATTAAAAGTTCTCATAACAAGAAAAAAAACTGTGATTATGTATGGTGATGGGTGTTAATTAAATTTATTATGGTGATCATTTCACAATATATACATTGTATTGTACACCTGAAACTAATATAATGTTATATGTCAATTATATCTCAATAGAAAAATAAAATATAATAAAGAAAATAAAACTACTCCAGAGACAAAATAATGGCTTCACAACAATATCTATGTCTTAATCCTCAGAACTTTGAATATGTTACTTTACACGGCAAAAGGACCTTTTTAACGGGATTAAGTTAGGATCCTGACATAAGATTGTCCTGGCTTATCCACATGGGCACAATGTAATCATAAGAATCCTTGTAAGTGGTAGACAAATAAATCAAAATCAGGAAGAGAAGATGCAACACTGAGCAAGAGGTTGGAGGGACATAAAGAAGGAGTCACAGGCCTAGGAATGTAGATGGCATCTAGAAGCTGAAAAAGGCAAGAACAGATTCTGCTCTCAGAGACTCCAGAAGGTACCAGCTATGCCAACATCTTGACTTCAGCTAAGGAGAATGATTTTGGACTCCTCCAGGACTGTAAGATAATAAATTTGTGATGCTTTAAGCCACCACATTTGTGATAATTTGTTACAACAGCAACAGGAAGCTAATACAATCTCAGTGAAAGGTCATCACATACCAGCCAGATTGGCAAACACTAAATAGTCTGAGAGTGTTTGTGTGGCTGAGAGTATGGAGGCAACAGGTTTCTCATTCACTAATGACAGAAGTGCAAAAGGTGTAACCACTTTAGGAAACAATTTGCAATTAGCTAGTAGAGGGAAAGTCTTTGTACACCCTCCAACCCAACAGCTATCTTTCTACATATGTGTTTTAGAGAAAATCTGGCATGGGTGCACCAGGTATGCGCGTGAAATAAACCTCAGAGCAGCACTGCTTGTAATAAGAAATTACCGAAAACATCCTCAATACCCACTGAGAGTGAATTGAAGAGTTAGTGTTATAGATTCGTAGAGTGCTAAACCATACAGCAAATAAAGTATATGCACTAGAGTTACGTGACTCATTCTGGATGCGTATCCAAAACAGCTGACTGTGGAAGTGTCACAAATTCTGGCCAGCAGGATTCATATGCCATGGCTGCATGTAAATAATTTTATACATAATATACTGGACTAGAAATTCAGGGACTATGCGTCCCCTCCATTATCATCTGGGAGAGGCCCGAACTGCGAGTCCACTGGCTTTTTATTGCTGTTTCTCAGGCACTTTACAACTGAATGGTCTTCACTAACTATGCATGGATTGTAGATTTACAATAGGTGGTAGACGCCCAAGATAGAACATCAAGAGGACAGATATGCAAATGAAAAGGCAATAGCCTTGGGCTGATTCACTGGTCCAAAGAAGCCAGGCATGCATTAGCATGAGTTCTTTTGATACAGGGAGAGAGAGGTTTTAGCAAGGGCAATTTTTAAATCTAAGAAATATGCCATCCTGATTTACCCACAGGAAATTCCGCTGTCACACACGTGGGTGCTGCTTGCCAACCCATGTTTCATGGAAATTTTTCTCACATGAAACATTAGAGCTACATTTCCCACTGTGGGATGCATGAATTTCCTTTATGGAAGGACACATAAGATTCCGTTTAGACAAAGTTTAGAGCAGACAAAGCTAAATAAATAATTAAGAATGAATAAGTGTTTAAAAAAACTAAATGAAGCAAGGAAATGGATAACATTGGATCTAGAGCAGGCAGGGCAAGGGGGAACTTCCGAGAGGCAGACTGCCAGTGTTGTACTTCTTAAGCTGGAAAGCAGGTATTCCATTTATTTCACTGTTCTTTACATATACAATTGTTATATGCTATCTTTTGTTTATATGACATATTTTGAAATATAAAAAGGCTGTTCTCTGATATCTTCTGTTTTTTATAATGTCCCCAACTAAATACTTGCACACATTTGTTAGGCTTCTTTTTACATATCTTTGTTTTTGTTTTATTTTGCTATTATAAATGGTAGTTTTTTGAAATTGCTTTTGTTGCCAGTTTGTAAGAATGCAACTGACTTTTGTATCTTGTTCTTCTATCCAGAGACATTGTTAAACTCTCATATACTAATAATTTTTCTATAGATTATTTGGGTATTTTTATATAAATAATCATGTCATCTGTAAACAATGACAATTTATTACTTTTCTTCTTAATAGCTTATTTCTTCCTGTCTTATTACAACGAGTAAAAGTTTCAGAGCTGTGTCTAATTTACACGGTAATGGTAGAGTTCCTAAGCTTTTTGCCAATTTTAAAATCTCATTACTAAGTATGATATCACTTTAGGTTTTTGAAGACATTCTCCATCAGGTTTCAAAAGTTCTCTTCCACATCTACTTTGCAAAAAGTTTGTAATCAGAATCATTGCTGAATGGGATTAATGCTTTTTATGGACCTGCTGAGCTGATGATATCATTTTTCTCCTTTAATCACTTATCACTTAATATATAGTAACTTACACTAATAAATTAGTCAGATTTGGTAATAATCTCTATAGCAGCCATACTTTTATCTCATTTTCATTCCAAATAATGGTAAATGTTATGGTCATATATTAAGATCTATATAGATACATAATGTGTGGGTGTAGACATCTATATCTCTCTATATAAAACAGATAAAATCAATCTCTAAAAGAAACATTAAAAATTGATGGGATGTATCTTTATATATATTTTCAATCCTCACCTGAGGATGTGTTATTACTGATTTTAGAGCGAGAGAGAGAGACATCGATGTGAGAGAGAAACATCAATCAGTTGCATCCTGTACATGCCCCAAACAGGGATCAAACCCTCAAGCTGGGCATGTGCCCTGACCGGGAACAAACCTGCAACCTTTGGTGTACGGGATAATGCTCCAAACAATTGAGCCACCCGCCAGGGCATCTTTACAGATTTATCTTGTGTCCTTCCCAAAGATAAAGAATCTAAGATTGTACAAAATCACAGCAACTTACTTACCAACTTTATTGCCTAGAAAACTATTTCTATAGTTATAGAAATCATAGATTACATTTGAAAAATATCTGGTGGTATCCTTAGAAATGCCAAGTAAGTGTCCAGTTCTTGTCCTTCACTTATAAGCAAGGTCTTTCCAGGACTGCATTAAGTACTTCTCAAAATTTGGGTTTAAAATTTTGCATTCGCGATTTTGACAAGTCAGGAAAAGGAAATTTGATTTTGCCTGCGATATAACAGCAGTGAGACGCACTTACCCGTCTGCTGGCTGCACACATCGCTGTGCTCATACCAGCCTCCCTCTTGCTTCTTTCCCATACGCTTCACAAGGAAGAATGGCTTATGGTTCTTTCACCTGAACTTGTTTTATGAGGTTCTTAGAAACTGAGAAAGGAGAAAACTAATAGACATAGTGGGGAAAACAACTTATATTTTCATATGAGTGAACTCAGCTTTAAAGTGATGGAGGGACTTACCCAAATGCATCAACAGAGGGCATGAGCAGATCTACAGCTCTTGTCAGAGCCGAGACTCCCGGTCCAGGGCCCAGTCGTGACTGAGGGTTTAGCCACGCCTGGATGGGAAGATCCCAGGTGGGCTGCTGTTCGGATGTAACCTTCATTCCTCCTGACAGAGATCAAGCATCATAATGTCTTCAGTTGAAATGAAACTAGAGTATATTGAAAGAAACCTTTATTTACCAAGCTTTGCCCTAACAAAGTGTCACCAATCTTGGAGTGACTAAAAGTCTATTATATATTAAAGCCTAAATAAAAAGTAGACAGATGGTAGTGAGGTTTCCCTGAGAGGTTTCAAAAGACCATATTCTTTAGAAGAACTAGTTCTTCCCTTGAAGTAAAGCAATAGGTTACTAAACTCTAGAGAGAATAAATAAAATGGTCTGATGTTCATTTTTCATTCTGAGTAAAATATTGATGGAGTACCACTGTCAAAATCTATTTGGCAAACTGCATAGTGTGCCTTAAATTATGACACTTTCTGGTTCCAGACACACACAAAAAGAACATCATTTTTCAAAATATTCCAGAATAATAACTGTGAGAAGAAAATATTGAATTCTGGTTTATATATTTGATAACAAAACCATTAACATTGTATTTAAAGAAATTTGTTGTTGCAAAACAAAACCTAGCAAAAGGCAATGAACCTTCTGACAATCTTTGCGTATGTATTAAATATTTATTTTTCTTTCCATTTAATTTCTGAAAGAGCATTTGTTCCAACAGTTTCACAAACCATTTTTAAGTACTTAAACATTTTAAACTTGTAGCACTTGCCAGTTTCAGCCCCACAGCAATAGAAGAATAACTCAAACTGAACATGCACTTATTTACTGAATATATAAAGAACACACTTTTGGGGATTACAGTAGATAAAATGTTTTATCTGCAGAAACGACGTTCTTTACAGTAGTGATATGAAAATACTGGAGAAAGCATTTTGTCTTTTTTTTTTTTTTCATGTGCAGTGTTCCTTCCAGAGCTAACCTTTAGCTTAAAATGTTCTTATTACTTACTGAGGACACAGAAAAGGCGGCCAGGCACAGCTTTCAATAGTTAATAAGGGTTCTGTACTCTTTCAATTTCTTGTACTTTCCTAATTACATGAAAACAAAGCATGCTGAAGGAGTTAGGAAGAATTATATCCATCTTCATTCAATAAAGCATTTGAGTTACTTTTGCAAGCTTTAATTAGGTTCATTTTTTAAAGTATTATTACTTTAGATTAGTTTTAGATTTACCAAAACACTGCAATGATATTACAGGAGTGCATATATATACTTACACCCCATTTTCCCTCTTATTAACATCTTACGTTAATATGGGATATTTGTCACAACTCACAAACCATTATTCATAAACTATTATTAACTAAAATTCATGCTTTACTCAGATTTCCTTAGTGTTTATCGAATGTTCTTTTTCTTGTCTACCATTCTGTCCAGGACACCACATTATATTCAATCACCCTGTCTCCTTAGGCTCCTCTCGGCTGTGGCAGTTTCTCAGACTTACCTTGCTTTTGATGATTTTGATGGTGTTGAGGTGTCTGGCTAGGTATTTTGCAGAATGTTCCCCAATTTGGATTTATCTGATGTGTTTCTCACAATTAAACTTGAGTTATATATTTTGGGGAAGAAAATCACAGAGATAAGGTGCCATTTTTACTACATCATATCCAGGTACATACCATCGACATGATTTATCATGTGATGCTGAACTTGACCACGTGGCTGAGGTGGAGAGGTCGGGTTTATCACTGTAAGTTGCTCTGGTTTTCCCCCTTTCCATCTGTACTCTGTAGGAAGAAGTTATACTATGTGTGGCTCACATTTCAGGAGTAAGCATTTACACTTTACTTCCTCAAGGGCAAAGCATCTACATAAATTATTTTGAATTCTTCCACAAAGGCAGTTTGTTTATTCTCCTTCATCTTTTTATTTATATGAATATGGATTCATGGATATTTATTTTAAACCTTGAGTTATAATCCAATATTATTTATTTTGTTCAAATTGTTTCTGTTTTGAACAATCGGAGCTCTTTCATTAGACTCATGTGCCTTTGACACACCCTAATCATTACGGGTGCAGGGGTGTCTGGCCTGGTTCTGTTTCTTAGCACTGTCTTACTTGCTGGTACCCTAAGAGGCTCCAGGATCATCCTGTCTATGTCCTGCCTCAGTCCTACGACCAGCCATTTCCCCACGCAGCCCTAATTCCTTTTACTGGTCAATCGTGTTAGAAACCAAGACCTGTGCACTAGGTCTGCCTATTGCTACAAGGGTGTCATTTCTTTTAGGGCCCCACAGCTAACAGAACAAGGAAATATATAAATACTTTTATATTAAATTATGCATATTAATCTGTGTCTATACATGTATCTCTATGTCTTATGTATAACCATTTATATCTATATTAAGCAAACCATGAGTTCACACTGATGTCTCCAACTCTTGTCCATTACACCATGGATCATTCTAGCCTCCCCTTCTTACATACAGTAACCTCCCACTCGAACAGTCAGAGAACCATCCATCACCCGCGGATTCAATTACTCAATTCTAGTACACATGTATAGCAAAATCACAACTGTTAACCCATAGCCCTATGGGAAACACCTTTATCAACGAGAGTGCAGTGCTTACGTACAGGGTCCTTTGCCGGAGTCTTACAAATCCCACTCATTTCTGAAGTTACTTCGGTCAGCACCTGCCTCCTCTCAACCTCTAGTTGGCTGTATTTTTTAAAGAGAAAGGAAGCAGGAAATAATTAGCTGGTAACCTTTGACACGTTGGTATTTCCACTTACAAATTAGAAAGCTGAAGCAACAATGAAGAACTCAACATGTTGATCACTGTTTTAATATTTTATGTAAAAATTTAAAAAATCCTTTAGAATAAGAAAGAGATAGATAGGCTCTGGAAGGAAACATTTTCTTATTTTTCAAAGAGAAATTTAGCACATAGCAGTTTAGGATATTGATTTTACGGAAGTTTAACTACCCAGGTGTCACCGTGTCCACAGGCCGACTTCACAAACAAAAGCAGAGTGCAGGAAAAGAGAAAACAAAGGGTCCTTAAGGTAGAAGCGTTTGCCAAGGCTCCTTTAGACTCCTCAGAATAAAGAGCCCAGCTTGTGCAATTTATTTTTTAAATTCAGTAGTCTCATATTCAAATATATTCTTTCAACACACTTTTACTTTGATAATAGGATTGTGAAGTAATAACTTAAAACCTCTTTAAGTTATCAAACTTTAAGAAATCAAACTTTTAAAACAATTTCTCTGTAAGTTCAGTCCTCAAACTAACCTAAATATTTGAGCACAGTGTTAATTGAGAATGAAGGTTCTTTTTACTGGAAACTAAAGGCAGATAATGGTAGGCTAATTCTACTTCCTTAATTACTGGGCACCTGCCTCAGGCTCTGCAGAATTTACTTGAAATAGTGCTTTCTTCAAATTAATTTTCCTTTCCTCTTAGTTCTATGACAGCTAATGACCTGAGAGCCTGTTTTGAATGAATATGAATAAATCGGTCATTTATGTAGCTGAACACATTTACCATGATTATGAAGGTAACTATATTAAATAGATTAAATTATATAGTGTATCCATTGTCCTACCTCAAGATAGAATACTGACCAATAGCTACAACAAAATCTATTTTCTCAAAGAGACCATGCTTTCCTCACAAACGATTATGTGATCTAGATCAAATTTGATAAGCATCTTGGAGTATTTTTTTGGAATCTAAGTAAGATTATAAAGCTGTTTTCTTTATTTGGAAATAAGTTTGGCGATGCTAGAATTGACACAAAAAAACAACAACCCTTTTTCTTTTTCGAATGTCAACTACTCTTCTTTCTGTATATAGAAGGAGCAAGAGAAAATTAACCACTTTTCTGATACCAAACAATCGGCTAAACTATTTCACTGGATTGATTTCTGTTGAAATAACAAAGGTGACCTTTGTCCTATGATGGCATAACAACTTCTTGAAAAGTGACCGGTATAATCTTTATATACAGTTACTCTGTCAGATAGTGAATAAATCTGTAAATACGTCTCATATGCTCAACTCTAGCTGATGGCTGGGTGTGGTTTAGATTCCTGCAATGAAAACAATTCCAAAACACAGCAGCAACAGAGAAGGGTGGTCTAGTTCACCGGTAATGCCTGCCACCAGTGAGGAAATTAGAAAGTGTGGCAAATTACTGTGTTTTTACCTTTTCTAGTTTATAATATTGACTTTGTGGTGGAATTAACTCATGTTTTAGATTCAAAATCTGTGTTACTTTGTCAGATGAGAATTTATACATTTTTGCTTTACACAAAACTCACTCCATGTTTGCGTTATAGTCATATCAATTTTTCCTCCTCCTAAGAACCAAAGACCGTAGAATATATTACATAAAGCACATACGATATAACTTTTTCTAAGTAATTCTTTCTATATCTACACCACTGGATTATAATGCATCAGTGCAAAAATAATGCTTATTCACTTTATGGACCCTGGGAAGAAAGATTCACTCAATGTGAAGCCCGAGAAAATTTATCTGCTGAGATGGATTCCCCATGGCCAGCCAAGATCCCAAATTTTATAAATTTGCTGACAGGGCACCTCACATACTCTGCATATCAAAAAGAACTTTGGATAGACATTCCACACTATACACTGCTTATTTACACGTCTGAGTCAACCACAGCAGGGAAACCCTGGTTTTCTCTTTCCACCAATGGACTGAGACCTGCCACATCCAATCTGAACTACACAAACTGTATCTTCATTTGCATCTATATCCACCAAGCAGAACTGCTCATGGAAGCACCAAAATGGGATCTGTGGGCAGGAAATTCTCCATAAAAGGTGACCTCTGCTCTGCGTTAGCAGAGCACCATTTAGGTTGCCACTTGAATCTTGTGTCTCCTGGGAGGCAGCTCTTTTTGCTCAAATAAATGCTTCTATTTTAACAGTCTAAAATTAATTTTTATTTATAATATCTTAACTTTCTCTAATGCCATAACTCAGAATTTAAAGTGGTAAATCCAATGCATAAACCTGAGACTTTCCATCTCACTTATAAGGAGGTTCCAACCATGACCTCTCAGTCCCCACATGATCTGGTTCCTGGTTATTTCTCTGCCCTTCTCCCCTCTCCCTCTTTCTCTTCCTCTCCCTCACTTCAACCAGCCATTCTGACCTCTGTGCAGAGCTTCTTGAGGTCAAACCCAATTCTTCCCATGGGCCTGTGAATTTACTGATTCTCCTGACTGTACCTCCTTGCCCCTAGACATTCGTATGGCCCACCCTCTCACTACTACAGTTAAGTCTGCTCGAAAGTCATTTCCTTGGGGAGGACTTCTGGCCAAGATGGAGGCGTAGGTAGACACACTGTGCCTCCTCCTACAACCAAAAGAGGAAAACAACAATTTAAAAAAACAAAAAACAACCAGACTAACAGAAAATTGAACTGTGTGGAAGTCTGACAACCAAGGAGTTAAAGAAGACACGTTTGTCCAGACTGGTAAGTGGGGCGGAGCCAGGCGGAGAGCACACGGTGAGACAGCGGTTTGTGGAACGGTACCTGCAACACTGCAGCTGCCCAGAGAGACTCGCACCGGGCATGACTGGCCAAAACTCAGCCAGCGCACCCAGAGAAGCCAGAGTACCCGGAGAAGCCCGCAGCTGGCCAACCCGGACCCAGCGGGGCCAAGACTGGTGGACCGGGCAGTCCCTCGTGCTCATGCAGATAAAACAAGAGAAAAAGCTGGGGAGTGGAGTAGACTGTGAATCCCACCATCGAGGGGAAATAAAACCTCAAACCACCGATTGAAAACACCTGTGGGGGTTGAGGCGGCAGCAGGAGGAACTCCCAGCCTCACAGGAGAGTTCGTTGGAAAGACCCACAGGGACTTGGAACTACGCAAGCCTACCCACCCACCCCGGAGCCAGCACAGAAGGACCCAACTTGCTTGTGGGTAGCAGGGGAAGTGACTGGGAGCCGCAGAGAGTGGAGCAAGTGCCATTGTTTCCCCTCAGGCCCTGCTCCCACAGGCAGCATCACAACACCGTGATGTGGGTTACCCTGCCCTGGTGAACACCTAAGGCTCTGCCCCTTAAAGTAATAGGTTTGCTGAGAAAAAAAAAATGGCCCAAATGAAAGACCAGATCAAAACACCAGAAAAACTACAACTAAGCGACAAAGAGGTAGACAAGGTTGCTCATCAGATGCACAGTTCAAAACACTGATAATCAGGATGCTCATAGGATTGGTTGAACTTTGTGGCAAATTAGATGAAAAAATGTAGAATACGCTAAGAGAAATGAGGGGAGATGTGCAGGGAACCAATAGTGATGGGAAGGAAACTGGGACTCAGATCAATGGAGTGGACCAAAAGGAAGAAAAAACATTCAACCAGAAAAGAATGAAGAAACAAGAACTCAAAAAAATGAGGAGAGGCTTAGGAACCTCCAGGACATCTTTAAACATTCCAACATCCGAGTCATAGGGGTGCCAGAAGGAGAAGAGGAAGACTGAGGAATTGAAAACTTATTTGAACAAATAATGAAGGAGAACTTCCCCAAGCTGGCAAAGGAAATAGACTTCCAGGAAGTCCAGGAAGCCCAGAGTCCCAAAGAAGTTGGACCCAAGGATGAACACACTAAGGCGCATCATAATTACATTATCCAAGATTAAAAATGAGGAGAGAATCTTAGAAGCAGCAAGAGTAAAGGAGACAGTTACCTACAAAGGAATTCCCATAAGACTGTCAGCTGATTTCTCAAAAGAGACCTTTCAGGCAAGAAGGGACTGGAAAGAAGTATTCAATGTCATGAAAAGCAAGGACCTACATCCAAGATTACTCTATACAGCAAAACTTTCATTTATAATGAAAGGGCAGATAAAGTGCTTCTCAATAAGGTCAAGTTCAAGGAGTTCATAATCACCCAGTCTTTATTATATGAAATGTTAAAGGGATTTATATGAGGCATGGAGGGATATCAACAGGGGAGTGGGAGGGGGAGAGAGGAGGAAAAAGCACAGAGAATAAGTAGCATAAGTGGTAGGTAGAAAACAGACAGGGGGAGGTTAAGAATAGTATAGGAAATGTAGAAGCCAAAGAACTTACGTGTTTGACCCATGGACAAAAACTAAAGGGCGGGGAATGGGGGGCGGTGCAGGGCAGAGGGAAATAAAGGGGGGGGGAATGGGACAACTGTAATAGCATAATCAATAAAATATATTTTAAAAAAAAGAAAGTCATTTCCTTGGGGAGAAACATCCTCAAATAGCCACCCCATGCCTCTCCATCCCCTTTCTGCTTTATTTCCTCCAGCACTTACCACTATCTCAGAAGATATTATATACTTCTGTACACTTTAACTTTCTACCACTGGAAGTTTAAGGGCGGGATACAATGTCAACTCCTTAACAGTTAAGGAGTAGTTACATTTATGCAGTCCTAAAATTATTTCGGCCCTTCGAAGACAACTGCAAGGCTGATATGGCCCCCAGTGAAAATGAGTTTGACACCCCTGCCACAGAACAAGAGATGCATTCTTTTGTTGTTGTTGTTCACTGCTACAGTTCTCGTACCTAGAACAGCAAATGACACACGGTAGATCTCAAGGAATGAATCAGTACCTTAGAAAGACCTTCTCCTAGAGCTCAAATCTCAAATTACAATCTCAGCTTAGCCCCCAGGAGGAAAGAGCTATTGGGGGAAAGAGCTAAATCCTCACCATTGTAAAGCTGGGTTGAGTGGTTCCTTTGAACTTTTTTTTTTTCATACACACATATGCACGCACACACAAATATTTATTGGTATATTTAAGATATATAAAACAGGTTAAAAAGTCACATCAGCCCAGTCAAGTGGGGAGGAGCCCAAAACACTGCTCTTCCTCCCTGAAGGTGACCTCTAACGCACTTCTCCATGACCTTCGGGCTCTCAGGATATCCACTGGCCTCTCCCAGCTGCTGCCTGCTGAGCCTGGGCATCTGTACATCATGTTTTGAGACAACTTGCTCTTAACCACAGCAAATCAGGTAGTTTACATTTTTATTCTCAAGCCTTGAACCACATAGAGCCGCTGACATGAAGAATATTCTTAGATTTTACAGGGAAATTGCAGACAGAAGTTTACTATTAGACATGAAGCACCTCAGGTAAAGAATGTTTACCCTTTTCTCAAGTGGACATACTGTAACAGTATAAAATTGTAATGGTAGGAAATTGTAACCACCCACCATTCCTTTGACATTGCTTCTGTATGTGCTGACTCTGACTAATGTGTGGCTTGTAGATGAACAGCATGTTTATATAAGAATCCTAGGAACTAACGTCAGCAGATACAGACCCCAACCTTCAGGCATCCTGGCTCCCGGAGATTTGTCAACCTCGTAACCATGGAGCCAGAATGACATGAAGCCAGGATGACTAAACCAGGATGACGCACACCGGGCCATCACTTGCCTTCTGGGAATGAACTGTGCTCCTCTGCGTGTAGAGAACTTTGCAACCCCCTCCCTTGATCTCTTTGTTCTGTTCCCTTCTCCCTCCTTCTAAAAACCTCTGCCTCCACTGAGAGGTGGAGATGGGCTTTGAGACATGAGCACCCCCTCTTCCAGATGGCCGGCATCTGAATAAACTACTTTCCTTTCCATCAGCACCTGCTTCTCGAGTGTTGGCTTTCGCAGCGGCAGGCAGCTGGGCCTGCGTTTGGTTACAATACTAGAGCATATGTGCCTCTTAATAAGAATGTAATTATTTTTACTAAGATTTATATATGTTCTATATTTACTTGTACTTGAGATAGGAATTCTTTATATTTAATAAGGCCTCAGGATACAATTCATAGAGAGCACTTAACAGCAGTAATGTTTAAAAAATTCATGAAATGTTGTCATACTATTTGCTACTTTTTCAGCTGAAAATAAACCATTAATAATCCATTTCCACCTTTTCAGAGTACCTCAAACAAGGAGTCTGAGAAGTCAAAGTGTGCGTATTGGAGAGCTCAAGAAAACCACTGCGACAATAAATATTCAGCAGTAGAAATTGTACAGATCTACATGGGCCACAATGATAGTGGTTTCAGAAGTTAAAACCAGTATAAACAAGATAAATACATGGAGTATGTTGGATGGAAGGGGTATAAGTAAGCACAAGAAGGAAGTAATGTCTTTTCTATCTTAAAGTTTTCTAACTGGTATAACATCACACGGCTATCATCCAGGCCTTGCAGCTAATTTAATAACAATACTTCATTTTAATTTTCAATTTTCGGATGGAAATAATGAAGGGCAAGAACTTAAATGTTTGGTCCAAAGTTCTCCCTCCAAAGCTCTCACCTCACACTCATGACATAGGAATAGGCAAATCTTCTCATCATGTTGCTTAAGCCCAGTCCTTTGCTAATAAGAAAATGATTTTTAATCTTCCATGTGGACAATCACCTAGTAAGGAGCCATCGAAAATCCACCAGGGGCCAGCTCATCAGATTCTGTCATCTTCATGCTACTCCTCGGCTGCACGTGGAGCTTCCTCCATTGAAGAGATTCCCTGCCACTTTGCTAGCTGAGGCGGAGCTGGCAAGTTCATGTGGTAAGGCAGTACTTTGGTTCTGGAATATATTTCACCATGGAAACAGTGTCACATATGATAGGTTTTAAGACACGACCACAAAGTCTACTTAATCCATAATGAACCAAAGTGAACCCACTAAGGCATAGTTTCAATGATGGGAGAGCCCATTTTCAATTTTGTATCTCTAGAAAAATGTACTCAGAAACCCAAATGGGATCCTCAGGAATATGTGCTTTCTGAGGAGGTGACAGGAAATCATAGGGGATGCAGGACAAATATTTCAGTCTAAAGTAATTTACCAATCTCTCTAGTTTCAAAAAGGAAGGCAACTAAGGCAATCAGACTCCACATGGTGTAATTAAGACACCAACAGTGGTTATTCCTGATAGGTAAACAGATCAATGCTGGGATTCACCTGCCAGACTTTTGTATTTGGGGTTCTGTGTTAGGTCACCTGATTGTATATTGTAGACAGGTTGAGATCTGTTGTAAATGAGGCAGGCCTTGCCAGTAGGCTCTGCTTGTCAAGACAAGTAGTGTGCTCTCAGGGGCCCGGAAATTCCGGCTTTCTGAAAGTACTTTTGCATCAGCGTGCTTTCTTCTCTGGCATAACAGTTCCACCTTGGCCACCTCCACACCCACAGCTGTGCAAGGGCAACTTCTGCACCCCTGCCCTCTTCTGTCTTAAAACACCAGAAAGCAATGAGGAGGAAGAGAAACAAAATAGTAGAAGTCAGCATTGAGAAAATAAATAAATTGCACCTTAGCCTCATGTGACATTATGGAGCAGTTAAAGAGGCAGGGATGAGGAGGGAAGAGCTCCATCTTCATATCTGTGCCGTGGGACAACCTGCACCTGCTACTCGTGGCCATACAGGGAGAAGGAAACACTGAAGTCCCTTACACATCAGTCGTACTGGGCCTCACAGACGCCGGGAAGGTTTCCTGCTAACTAGTGTAGGAAGAATGCTTCCCTTCAGAGATGGTAATGAAAGAGCATGCTGACCTCAGACTTCCCCACGGAAGCTACAGTGGCACTGGAAAGCAGTGGCATCACGCTTGACCAGGGAGAGAGAGCAGGGCCCAGAAAGTGCAGATTATACCAAAGCTAATTTTCTGTTTTTGGTAATTGTGCTATAGTCATGTAACATATTTATATAGAAAAATAGAATGGTGCTTTTCTAACTTTTCTGTCAGTCTAAAATAAGTTCAAAATTTAAAAATGTTAAAGGCAGCAGAGAAATAAGTTCAAACATGCAAAAACTTAAAGAATATACTTCTCATGAGCTCTTCTTGAAAAAACACCAGAAGATGGATTTAAGCCGGTGAGTAAATGAGGGGAAATTATGACAAAGGAGAGTTAGCACCTGAGTGCTGGGTGCCTTAAATACATGGTTAGGATTAAACCAGCCTACAGGCATAGAGCGAAATGAGATCTTTTTCAATTGCAAACTGCAAGATGTACAAATATAAATTAAAATTATCTGTGCCGTGGGGATAGTGGTCAGAGATGAGAAGCAATGGAACTACAATGATATATTTATGTATTAAAGTAAGGTTTCAAAAGATAGGTAAAACTGATAAATCAATTAATAGAAGTCTAAGTACTTAAAAATACAAAAGTAAACATTTGAAAAACCAATGATAGTGAAATCAAAACTGGGCAAAGGGAAGCAAAGTGGCAAAAAGTGAAAATGCACAAATATTGTCATTTCTTACAGTGGGCTATAAGTAGATGCTGTCTAAAAAAAAAAGAAGAAAGAGGATTAAGTATATTATAAAAGCTATTTAAGATGGTACCAGTAAAAAATGTGAAATCAGACTTTCCAAATATAATAATAAACAAAACTAAAATAAGGAGGAATTCTTAAAAACATAAAGAGAAACAATAATATCATAAAATTATATTAGTTGCAGCATTGTTTTCTAAAAGCAAAAGACTGAAAACTATCTAAATGTCTATCAGTGGGGACTAAAATCAATTCTGATAAATAGAAGACAATGTTGTTATTAAAACTACTAAAGCAGTAACTCGTTGTTGGGATAAAGTGATCTCTAAGGCATATTGAGAAGAAAAAGGAAGTTCAGTACAGTTTGTGTAGCAAAGGAGAAAAGAAAGAACACTTTGCTGTATGCGTGTGCATTTGGGTTTGTGTGCTTAACATCGGGGAGGGATACACAGAAAGCGAATAGCAGCGGCCTCAGGTGTGTCCAATCTTTCGGTGTCTCTGGGCCATGCTGGAAGAAGAGTTGTCTTGGGCCCCATATTAAATACACAAACACTTACAAAAACTGATGAACAAAAAAAAAAGTTTTAAGCACATTTATGATTTTGTGTTGGGCCACATTCATAGCCATCTTGGGTCGCATGTGGCCCATGCGCTGTGGGTTGGGCACCCCTGTGGAAGAGCAGTGAACTATAGGATGTAAATGGAAGGAGGCTTTCATTTCACTCTACATAACACTTTGTGCCTTATGCATCTGCATTATGTAAATATTTACTTATTAAAAATAATCCATAGACGTGAGTGCTTCTGGCTTAGGCTTTTCTAGGCTTTCTTAAAGCTTGTCCTCAGTGCCAATGGCTACCCATGTGGCAGCCCAGAAACAAGGATGTAGGTAAGGATGGGAAGAAGCAAGGAATGGCCTCGCCAGCTGGCCAAGGCTTAGTCAAGAGTGAGGTAGGTGTCTCAGGGAAGCCAAGGCCTTGAGCTTTCACCCTCTCTCTTCCCATACTGCAGGGGTTCTCGACTTGGTGTTACAGGTGCTCATGTGAGCTGTGGCTAGAACTCTATTTCAATATCATTGATTTCCTTGTAAGTCTATGAATATTATTTTACAATTTAAAAACATCTTAAGAAAAGGTCCTTGACAGGAAAACCCTACCAACCCCTGCAAGGCTTCTTTCATAAAAGGCTGTATTTCAGCATCCCCTGAAATAGAATGCAAATTTTATAATTTATGCATTTTTCTAAAGGAGCCCAGAGCTGTTACTAGACACACAACAGGGTCCAGAGAGCCAAAAAGTGTTCAGGTGAGGTTTGTTCATTGTAATAGATGTTGGGGTCTTTTTTTAGGCTCCCCCACATCTTTCTCCACCCAGTTTTTAAAACAAGCATTATTTCTTTTCATCTCTTTTAGGTTTAAGGAAAGAGTGAATAAGTGATCTGCAGGCTAACTGATTATGCTTTTTATTCAATCCACTAGGCCCAGAGTAGGGTTTCAATTCTCAACTGAGTGCTTCAGGTAGCCATATCTAGGTGGCATCCCTGCTTTGGGGTTAGAACAAGTCATTTTGGTCAGGCTACTTCATTATTTATCAATCCTTGCACAAATGCTATGTCATCTTCTTTTAATAGGAGTCCTGTGTAGTAAGAATTTGTACCCCAGTTTAGAAGGGGTAGAATCTAGGTGCAATTTCAGGCAAAGTCCCAGCCTCAGCTGGATTCAGCAGATGAGCTCCGAAAGGCGGTAGACTTTTACACCCCTCCCCCACCTGCACCCTGGGTCCACATCATTGGTCTCCAGCAGTGAGCTGCCTCTAGGCAATGGGAGTGGGGAATGTAGACACCCAGGCACTCTGGGCTCTCTGGCATGGGGCAGACTTCATCCAGGAACCAAGAAGAGTTCTACAAAGACAGCCACAAGCACCAATCCTTAGGACCAAAAGCTAGGGGATGGATCCAAAAATAAGGGATTCCAGGGCATTGGGTGGAATATTGACAGCATCTGCTACAAAGAGACTAAGTGATCTTCCCAGGTAAATCTGAAATTAATATGTCTTCAAATGTAAAATATCACAATGTCATTGAGTTTTCTATTGTCTAGAAACCACACTTTTCCAGAACATTCCTGATATCCCTGCTATGACATATACCTAAGACTTAATTGCCACTTACTCTGTGCAGATTCTATTATTACAAAGATACAACTGTCACCTAATAAATCCCAAAATAACATACCCTGCTAATTTGATTGCTAAAGTAAGATACTTTGTCAGATCACTGATGATGACTGTAGCTTCCCTCAACAAAACACAGGCTGGGACATAAGAAGGGACCAGTGACTGCTGAGAGGATGACTTGAATAGAATATCTAAAGCAAGATGAATTCACAGGAAATGAAGTTTCATTAGCTCAGCTGCCTCCATATGGAACTATTTGTTGGGTCAAGAGCTTTCCAGAAAACCATATGAAACCCTGGGAAATGTCTGTTTTGGATGCAAAAAATCTCAAGGGATTTTATGGATTCAGATCTTTGTTATGGAAAAAGGAACTTTGAGTTTAGCCTGGGAAGTTTGCTTTCTGGGAGACAAGCCAAACTCAAGTTGACGTGATTTGCAATAACCTAGTTAATCAACCATAAAAATCAAGGCTTTATTGTTTTTTAGAGATAATAACACTGTAATTTTGAATACTAAGACTTATTGTGAGAAAATCAAGTGCATTAGCTAGGATATATGTTAGTTTGAAAGACCACTAAACATAAAAATTTCAGCCAAGAGCTTGCCTTTTACTTAAATATCCAATACATGGATCTTTTCAGATACCAATTTCCCATATTTTTAAAAGATAAAATGACTTCAGAGACATTTCATGACTTAAACTTAGCGTTAGTAATTATATAGAATCATTTTTTAAATCAAAGAAATTGACTTTCACTGATGAAAGTCAAAATTGACTCATAACTTATGTGCAGAGCAAAGCTGAATTTTTATGTAAACAAATCAGAATTTGGAACCTGAAACACAGGCAGATTCATCTTACTAACATGACTTGGTGTGAGCCTGTTATTTCTCTTAAATAACCAGAATTTCTACCCAATTTTTTTTTAATGCAGACTCTCCAGGATCCTAAGCTGGAAGGTTATAAAGGGCCTAGCAAAGCAGTTTGAAGAGTCTAGCAGGAAAACGAGGGTGAAATTGAAGAGAGAAGCAGATCAGAAATATCAACCCCAAGGAAAATAGTGAAGAAAGCAAAACTGAGCTGCTTTCCACTCTAGGTTCCCTCCCTTTTAAACACCTAATGCTTTGAAGCTGCTGAGAGTCCCACAGTGGGTCTCAGCCAGAGAGCACCAGAAGAGTAACCTGCTTAAAAAATAAATACTAGTTCCTGAAACTTCAGTTTCCCAACGTGTGTTCTTTGTATCCCTGGGATCCCTGAGACATTATCAAAGGGCTACCAGAACATAACTAGTTTCATAATAATATTAAGATATTATTTGCTTTTTCACTCTTATTTTCCCTGAAGTGTACAGTGGAGTTTTCCAGAAGCTACAAAATGTGCGATATAATAACAGATTGAACGCATCTTAAAAATAGCTAGATTAACAACTACATGGATATAAAACATATAATTTCCCAAATAAGTGTTGATTTAAGAAATAAAAGTTAAAAATAAAATCTCAATCCAAAAAAAGGTAAATAAAGGAGGGTGGGCAGCAGGGAAAAGAAGAAACAGAAAAATATTTTAAAAAATCAAGTTGATATGGGTATTCTAGATTCTTTGCAATTTCATTTAAATGTTCAGATAAGATTGTTAGTTTCTACAAAATAATAACAACAACAGTAATAAAGCCTGCTGGATTGCACTGAATCTGTAGATTAAATGTGGGAAAAGTTGACATTTTAAGTATTTTCAGTTTTTCAATTCATGAGCAGGGTATTTATCTAGATTTTCTTTAATCTTCATTATCAATGTCTTTGTAGTTTTCACTGTGCAGATCTTACCCTACATATTCCATATTTGTGTTGCTATTATAAATGTTTTTTAATTCTAATTTCTAATCATTCACTGACATTATAAAGAAATACAGTTGATTATTTTTACATTGACTTTGTGTCCTATACCGTGGCTAAACTCATTACTTCTAGTAGGATTTTTCTGTATGTTTTCAAGGATTTTTACAGAAATGACCATTTATTTCAGAATAAACAAAGCTTTACTTTAAAAAAAAAGTAAATGGATTAAACCACTGAGTTAAAATAAAAAATTAATCAAAGTATTTTTGCATAACTTCCTATTGTTTATTAGTAAGACCAAAACAGAGTTGTCAAACTGCAGCCCACAGGCCCTGCCCAGCCCCAGCCCATTTATATATGGCCTTGGACTAAGAATGGTTCTGAGTTTTAGATGATATGCTGTAACAGAGAACACATTTGACCTGCAAAGGCTAGGATATTTAATCTGTCTATTTACAGAAAGAGTTTGCTAATCCCTGCCTTAAAATATGAAGTCATAAGATCCAAACTAGAGATAAGATGGAGACAGATTTACTGGAGACAGCTTTAGAACAGAGCCTGGTTTTCCCCCACTATACAGATATTATTGATGTGTGCATGCCTTGTCAGATTTATTGACCTCCTTGTGCTTAGGTATGGCCAGTAGGAAGTGAACTGCAGCAACTTATGCAACTTCCAGGTCAAGTCTTTTTAAAGATTACACATGCACCCTGGCTGAGTGGCTCAGTTGGTTGAAGCACTGCCCACTGCACCAACATGTTGTGGATTTGGTTCTTGGTCAGGGCACATACTAACTGGGGTGTGTTCAAGAATCAACCTCTCTCTCTCTCTCTCCCATCTCTCTCTTTCTCTCCCTCCCTCTCTGTCTTTCTTTCTCTCCCTTTCTCTTTCTCTAAAATAAATAAAAACATGTCCTCGGTGAGGATTTAAAAAAACTTAAAAATAGATATGCTTTCCACTCTGATTTCTCTCCTTCCTATGGAAAAAGGGAGAAGGGACCCAGGGATGGAGTGAAACATCTTTGACTGTGTGAATGAGGTCTTCACCTGAAGGCTAGAAAAACAATGAGATTGAAACTTGAGTCCTTAGAAAACATGGAAACACAAGTGTCTGATACTCCCTGTACTGTCCATCTCCAAATCCTTAAAGATTAGGTAGAAAAAGACTTGTTTTTTACTGAAGCCATTGTTCAGTGGAGATCTTTGTTACTGAAATTCAGCCTGTATCCCAACTAATACATCAAACAAATGCCAACTCAAATAAAACCATGTAGCTATAATAATATTAGACAAAATAGACTTTCAAGCAAGGAGGGATCAGAAGGGTCATAATGAAAAATGGCTTGTTTTATGGGAAGAATAATAATTCTAAACTTGTTTAGACCTCAAGTCTACAGTTATGTATCTTCACAGAACTACAAGAAATTAACAAATCCATCATTCTAGTGAAATATTTAACACTTCTCTCTCAGTATTCAATAAGTAAAGCATAAAAAATAAGCAATAAAAGATTTAAAAATAAAAAACTACTATATTTTACCTAGTGTGTACACAGAGAATATTACATTCAACAATTCAACAACTTCTATTGTTTTAAAGCACAAGTAGAACAATTTTTTAAAAATTGATGACATTATTTTCAACTACAAAGTGAATAAGTTAGAAGTCAACAAAAAAAGAGAAAAGACATATTCACAAATATTATAAAATTCTAAACAATTCAGAGATCAAAGAAAAATAGAAGAATCCAAATTATAAAATACCTGTAAATAGGCAGTAACTAAAACACTATGCAATAAAATTTGTGGAATGTAGCAAAAGTATTGCTTAGTGACAAATGCATAACCATGTTAAAAGATTGTTTTGTTGAAAGGTAAAATCATGATTCCCGTAGAGATATATAATTAAACATGTGTTAAAGATTTTATTATATTCATTAATCAACGAGGAAACCAAGCAGATGTTATAACTATTTAAGAGAATCCAAAGAACAGACAGATGAGTAGATCAGGAATATAGAAAAGAATGTGCAAATAGAAGTAAACTGGTTTTTCCACAGGGGAAGAGGAAAATCAGTTGGATCTCTAATATGCAAGATAGAATCTACATGTGTATAGACAAGAATTATTCTGTGAGGTTCTCAGTTACCTGAAGTGTTATAAAATATCTCAGAAACAATGACAATGGTAGAACGAGATAACTCAGAAAGGTGTATTATATCTACACAATGCATAGTTTTCCATGGAAGCACAAATATTTTCTTAACAGTGGTCCCTCTTGTAATAACAAATACTACACAGAAGGATTGTTCATGATCCCAAAGTAAAACTGCCATCATTAGCTTACACTTGATTATTTCTAGGGCACAGCAAGTGTTACTTTACCATATAGACCTGTTTGAGTTTGTTTTGTTGCCATGAACTAAGAGTGAACATAACATGAAATATAGGAGGGAATAAAACACAGTGCAATGAACCCAAAGAATAAAAGGTACAATGCATAAAGATAAGTGTAAAAGTCGGGAATTAAAAAGCAAAAAGTTCCTGTACCTGCTCCAGCAGAGGGCTGGAAGGCCCTTGCTCCACTCTCATAACAAAACAAACAACCATACTCACTTCGAATTCATGACTTTCTGAACCCACTGGAGAAGTGAGGTTGCAGAGCAATAATTGGTCCAAAATCTAAGGAGAAATGGCACATGGAAGGAGGGAGAAGATGGGAACACATAGCTGGGTGGGGCAGATATAACCAGATACCGATTAAAGTCTTAAGCTAACAGAGTTGAAAAACTGGTGACAGCCAAGTGTGTACTAGCCACCATGTAGAATGTCTGGGGGCTACAGAAATTGAGTTTGCACCCACTGCCAGACTCTTTCTCTACAAACCCCATTGGCTGTTCACAGCAAAGATCAGAAAGAGCCCTTAGAAGCATCCACTGTGGTGCAGATATGCAGGAGAAGAGTAGAAATACAGGAGAGACAATAAACTACTACTTCCCTTAGGGTACCTTTTAAAACTCAAAGCAGATAGAGGAAGGGAACAGAAGGAAATCAAAGCCTAGTGAGGAACAGAGTAAAGAAATAATATGTAGTCACTCTAGTTCAGCTGCTACATTACTAAAATCAAGTAGGCATGAGAAAGTATACTATTCTTGCTCTAATTAACCTGGAAACTTAAACTTTTAAAATTTTCAATTGTGTGTCCATGTCTGGATATACATCAAAGCTCCAGATAACCCTGTGATTACACCCTGAAGGACTCATATATCCAGGCCACCTGATATCCATTATCCAGATGACTGGACAAGACCAAACCTTGTAACATTGATCCTCTAGACCACCTGGCATCCAGACTGTCTGACATCTGACTGATATCCATCCTGGATCAATCGTAGAACTAAGAATATAATTTTTACTATAATATTATTCTCAAGAATACACTTTTTATTATACAAACTGTTCACTTTTATTTTTTCTTTAGAACAGTTTTGGGTTTGGGCCTGGATGGGTTTTTCAACTTTCAAAGTTGCAAACTCTAAGACCTTTATTTCCAGACTCTTTTTGAGTTAGTTTGACACTAGTGAAGTAGCAAGATTACACTGACCTCACAACTACAGTCAGGGGAGGGGAAGAATTTCCCACCTCCAAGACCCAGATAAATAATGCATGCCTAAATCAAAGGATTAATAAAAACAACAAAGACCTCCTTGGTTAAGTTTATTCCTAGGTACTTTATTTTTCTTGTTGCTATATCAAATGGGATTTTTTTTCCTGATTTGTGTTTCTGATATTTCATTGTTGGTATACAAAAGTGCCTTTGACTTGTGAATATTGACTTTGTACCCTGTGGTTTCGCCAAATTCATTTATGAGGTTGAGTAGTTTTTTGTGAAGTCTATAAAATTTTCTGTATACACTCTCATGTCATCTGCAAATAATGACAGTTTTGCTTCCTCCTTTCCAATTTGGATGCTTTTTATTTCCATTTCCTTTTCTTGTCTGATTGCTGTGGCTAGGACTTCCAATACTATGTTGAATAGAAGTGGTGAAAGCAGACATTCTTGTCTAGTTCCTGATCTTAGTGGGAAAGCTTTTAGTTTTTGCCTATTGAGTATGATGTTGGCTGTAGGTTTCTCAAATATGGCCTTTATTATGTTGACGTATGCTCTCTCTACTCCCACTTTGCTGAGGTCTTTTTTTTTAATCATAAATGGGTTCTATACCTTACCAAATGCTTTTTCTTCATTTATTGATATGATCATGTGATTTTTGTCTTTCCTTTTGGAGGTACAAGACCTGTAATCAGAAAACTACACAACACTGAATAAAGAAGTTAAAGAAGACACACATAAATGGAAATATATACCATATTCATGGATTAGAAGAATTAACATCATCAAAATGTCCACAATACCCAAAGAAATTTATAGATTCAATGCAATCCCTATTAAAATACCAATGACCTATTTTACAGATTTAGAACAAATGTTTCAAAAATTTATGTGGAGCCATAAATGATGCTGGGTAGCCACAGCAATTCTGAGAGAGAATGGAGTAAGTAGGAGGCATCACAATACCTATATTACAAGGCCACTGTAATCAAAACAGTCTGGTACTGGCATAAAAACAGACACATTGATCAATGGAACAGAATAGCCCAAAAATAAATCCAAGTCTCTATGGTCAATTAATATTCAACAAAGGGGGCAGAAACA
>PVJI01003694.1:0-119852 GCA_004026765.1 Micronycteris hirsuta | reverse complement strand
TAAAGACTCTCTTCTTTTTTAGTTATATTTTATTGATTATGCTTTTTATTTATTATACATTTGTTGCAGTTTTTCCCCATTTGCCCCTCTCCACCCAGCACCCACACTCTTCAGGCAACCCCCCACCATCGTTCATGTCCATGGGTCATGCGTGTAAGTTCTCGGCTACTCCATTTTCTATACTGTACTTTACATCCCCACGGCTATTCTGTAACTACCTATTTGTACTGAATCCCCTTACCTCTTCACTCATTTTCCTACATCCTTTGCTGTGTTAAGTGTGTTGGAATAACTTTTGATCAAATGTCATAAAGTTCTATTGTTGCTTATGTATCTTGCCTATCTCATCCATCTCATACTCCCTACCCGCTCCGCAGAAGTTACCAGTGTGGGGATCTGTGCTCTGATAGTTCTATCCTTACTTGTTTGGGAAGTGCCCTTCAGTCTGAACAAAAACCCATGTGTGGGGCTGAAGGATGAGACTGATACCACTTCAGTCCACAACTCAAGATGGAGTGAGCTGGCTTCATTTTCCTCAGCAATGTCAACTGGTCCTCAGCCCTGCAAGATAGAACGCCTTCCATTTTTCAGTTTTACATGGTATCTGTCAATTCTGTAGCCCTGTGTATCTCACCAATGCCAGCACAAAGGATAGAAAACTCTACCATGTCACAGCCATGTGAAGCCATCACATTAACACGTTTTAAATCTTCCTGCTGGGACTTTGTTCATGCCTAGCTCTGCCTGGACTGCCTTATTCTACCTGACTCATTCTCAATTTTCTCCACTCATTTAACAAGGAGTGACTGATATTTGTTATAGGCCAGGTACGATGGTAAGCTATGAAGGTACAATAATTAAGTAAAGTGGACATATGACCCCATGGAGCTTAAGTCTAGTTGGAGGAAGAAGACAAAAGTACAAGGCATAAACAGTAAATAAATATATAATTCCAAATTTAAAAAATTATTATTAAATATTTTTAGGGTGTCATTAGGAAGATATAGCTGTAGACTAGCTTTATCTATATTGCACCTAGGATTACTGTGAACATGAACTTCAGGTTTTATGATATGGGTACAAGGCACCATGTGAACTGTAGTTCATAGTAATGTCTGTCTTTGTTTCTCCCTACTATGGTGGAGTTACTCTTCTACTGTAGTTTTTGAGTGGCACCAACAATGCTATCTGTTAATTATAATAATTTTATTAGAAGGAATTGTCATTTATAGGTTGTATTTTTTACTTAAACAATAAAATAGAAATTCCATGTTGTTATTTGAAAGTTATTAAAAACAACAATTAGATTAGATTCCAGTTTTCTTTTATTTAATTTCTAAAAATCTTTTTATTAATTTATTAGTTTTTTCCTTAATTCAATTAAATAATTTAAACTCATGATAATACACCCAGCCCAGTATAACAATTGAAAACTGTGAGGTTCATCTGTTTTGAGGACAATAGAATATATATTTTGGGAGGCCTTGGATAGAGAACCTAATTGCTTTAAGTTCAATATTAGTAAGTTAGTCCCTTATTTGATTATGACAGAATGTATTTTTATCCTGGAACATTAAGTGGAAGACTAGTTCCATTTGATTTCTTAAGAAATATAATTTTTTAGACTTCCAGCCAGGATGGAGGCATAGGTAGGTACACTTTGCCTCCTCACACAACCAAAAGTAGGACAACAGCAAATTTAAAGACAAAAAAATAACCAGAACTACCAGAAAATTGAACTGTATGGAAGTCCAACAACCAAGGCGTTAAAGAGGAAACATTCATCCAGACCTGTAGGAGGGGTGGAGATGGGCAGCTGGGATAGGGAGGACTCACAGCAAGGTGGCAGCTGGAGGACTGGGTGAGGCAGCAGTTGGTGGACCAGGCGCTCCCACATGTGCATGCGGATAAACTGGGAGGAACAATTGGGGAGTGAGACAGACCACAAAACCCAAGATCCCACCACAGGGACATAAAGCCTCAAAACCTCTGACTGAAAAAACCTGTGGGGGTTGAGGCGGCAGGAGGAACTCCAAGCCTCACAGGAGAGTTTGTTGGAGATACCCACAGGGTCCCAGGATGTACACAAACCCACTTACCCGGGAATCAACACTAGAAGGGTCCAATTTGATTGTGGGCAGTGGAGGAAGTGACTGAAAGTCAGCTGAGAGCTAAGCAAGTGGCACTGTTCCCTCTCAGACCCCTCTCCCACATACAATGCCTCAACATAGCAAAGGGAGTGCCCCACCCTGGTGAATACCTAAGGCTCCATCCCTTATTATGTAACAGGAATGCTGAGGCAAAAAAATATGACCCTAATGAAGAACAGATCAAAGCTTCATGAAAAATACAACTAAGCGATGAAGAGATGGCCAAGTTAATAGATGCAGAGTTCAAAACACTGGTAATCAAGATGCTTACAGAAATGGTTGAGTATGGTTGCAAAATAGAGGAAGAAGTAAAGGCTATGCAAAGTGAAGTAAAAGAAAATATACAGGGAACCAGCAGTGATGGGAAGGAAACTGGGACTCAAATCAATGGTTTGGAGCCAAAAGAAGAAATCAACATTCAACCAGAACAGAATGAAGAAACAAGGATTCAAAAAAATGAGGAGAAGATTAGGAACTGCCAGAACAACTTTAAATGTTCCAACACCTGAATGATGGGGGTGCCAGAAAGAGAAGAGGAAGACCAAGAAATTGAAAACTTATTTAAACATAATGAAGGAGAACTTCCCAATCTGGCAAAGAAAATAGACTTCTAGGAAGTCCAGGAAGCTCAGAGAGCCCCAAAGAAGTTTGACCCAAGGAAGCACACACCAAGGCACATCATAATTAAACTACCCAAGATTAAAGATAAAGAGAGAATCTTAAAAGCAGCAAGAGAAAAGGAGACAGTTACCTACAAAGGAGTTCCCATAAGACTATCAGCTGATTTCTCAAAGAAACCTTGCAGGCAAGAAGCAATGGGCAAGAAGTATTCAAAGTGATAAAAAGCAAGGACCTACATCCAAGATTACTCTACCCACCAAAGCTATCATTTAGAATGAAGGGCAGACAAAGTGCTTCCCAGATAAGGTCAAGTTCAAGAAGTTCATCATCACCAAGCCCTTATTATATGCAATGTTAAAGGGACTTATCTAAGAAAAAGATCAAAACTATGGACAGTACAATGACAACAGACTCACAACTATCAATAACCTAACCTATAAAAACAAAAACAAACTAAGGGAACAACTAGAATAGGAAGAGATTCACAGAAATGGAGATCACATGGAGGGTTATTAGTGGGGAAATGGAGGGGGGGAATGGGGTAAAGTTACAGGGAATAAGAAGCATAAGGGATAGGTACAAAATAGACAGGGAAAGGTTGATAATAGTATGGGAAATGGAGAAGCCAAAGAACTTACATGTATGACCCACGGACACGAACTAAGGTGGGGGAATGATGTTGGGAGCGGGTAAGGGCATAAAAGAATAAAGGCTAGAAAAAATGGGACAACTATAATAGCATAATCAGTAAAATATATTAAAAATATCATTTTTCCTAAAATTAAAAAATCCCACCTAAATCTTTTCAACAAATGGCACTGGAGAAACTAGACATCTACATGCAAAAAGACTGAATTGAGATACAGACATTATACCCTTCACAAAAATTAACTCAAAATGGATCATGGACCTAAATGTAAATTGCGAAATTATAAAACTCCTGGAAGATAACTTAGAGGAAAACTAGATGACTTTGGGTATGGAGATAACTTTCTAGATACAACACCAAAGCCATAATCCATGAAAGCAATAATTTACAAGCTGGATTTTATTATAATTTAAAAAAACCCTGTTCTGTAAAGGACAATGTCAAAAGAATGAGAAGACAAGCCACAGGTTGGGAAAAAATATTTGCAATGTAAACATCTGATAAAGGACTATTATCCAAAATATACAAAGAATTCCTAAAAGTCATCAGTAAGAAAACTAACAACCTAACTAAAAAGTTGGCCAAAAATTGAACAAACACCTTACCAAAGAATAAAACATGGTAAATAAGGGTATGAAAGATGCTTAATGGCATATATAATTAGGAAACTGAAAATTAAAACAACAATGAGATATCACTACACACCTATTACTTGGCCAAAATCCCAAACACTAACAATAAATGTTGACAAGGTAGAACTACAGAGACTCTCATTCATTGCTGATATAATGATATAGCCACTTTGGAAGACCGGTGGTTTCTTACAAAGGAAACATCCTCTTAACATGTGATCCAGCAATTGTACTCCTTGATATTTACTCAAATCAGTTGAAAACTTATGTCCTGCACAAAAACCTGCACGTGGATGTTTATAACTGTTTTATTCCTAATTGCCTAAATTTGGAGGCAACCAAGATGTCCTTTTGGATGAATGGATAAATAAACTATGATACATCCAGATAATAGAACATTATTCAGTAAAAAAAGAAATGAGCTATCAGGCCATGAAAAGACATGGAGGAAACTTTACGCATATTACTATGCAAAAGAAGCCAATATGAAAAGGCTACATGCTGTATGATTCCAACTATACAACAACATTCCACAAAAGGCAAGACAGTAAAAGAATCAGTTGTTGCTAGGGATTAGGGGAGGGAGGGCTGATTAGGCAGAGCACAGAGGACATTTTAGGGCAGTGAAACTATTCTATATGATACTATAATGGTAGATACAAATCATTATACACTTGACAAAACCCATAGAATGTACAACACCGCAGGTAAACTGTAATGTAAACTATGGGCTTTGGGTGCTGATGATGTAGGTTCATGAACTGTAATAAATGTACCACTGTGGTGCAGGATGGGGACAGTGGGAGGACTGTGTACATTGGGGACAAGAAGTACATGGGAAACCTCTATTTCCTGCTCAATTTTGTTGTGAACCCAAAACTGCTCTAAAAATAGTTTATCAAAAACAAAGATACTCTAGTCTTCCAGGTAGAGTATTTTGCTAGCCTCGTATTTCTGTCTTTTTTATTTCCTTCCTCTATCTCTCTTACTTTATCTTCTATCCCATCCCTTCATAGCACTGTTCAGCCACCTACACATCTCTAAAATATTTATTGAGATTCTTTACATGACAGATGTTGCTAGGTGCTAAGGCAAAAGGATGAAAAAGGCAGACACTGTTGTGATATTTATAACAGTATGCTGCAATCATTGATTTTTTTAAGACTTTGAAATCTTTGAGGAAAGAGATTTTACCTTGTTGACCTAATATGACAGGTACTCAAAGAAAGTTTTTGGTTATATCTGTGAATAAATACATGAATGAAGTTTTTCTTTATGGCATTTAAAAATTTTGTGTTCTGTTTGCATATTTACACTTCTGAGAATTTGTTCTGAGGACTTTTAAGTGGGCATTTCAGTGGACATTATTATACTTACCGTTCAGCACCTCCTGAGAAAGAACGCAAGAGTAAGAGTATGCTTTGTGTTGCAACAGCGTAGCTTGCTAATAAAAGGGAACTTACATCTGTTGGAAAAATGAAAAAGTGCATACCTTCGCTAACTGCTCAGGTTGACAAGGACTGACAGAAGTCTTGGCAGAGGAAAAAGAGTTTCAAAAAAAAAAAAAGCTTGGATTTCACAGAAAGTAAGATTTATGAGTCATCTCTAGTTGAGATCTGCTTACTTGGTCATTTTTTACTTCTTAATATAGGAAAAAGTGATATTAAAACAATTTTTAAGAAATAGTCTCCTAAATACTTGTTCAACTTTTAATTATGGAAAATTTCAAACATATACAAGAATAGAGAAAGTAAAATGGTGAATCTTCATGGACAAACACTCAGTTTCAGCGATCATCAACTCACGGCCGAAACCATTTTATTTATGTCCCCACTCACTTTTCCAGTCCCTGCTGACCATATAGATTGTTTCGAAGCAAACTTTATCTGTAAATGTATAATTCTAAAAGAGAAGTACTCTTTTAAAAAATGTAATAACATCTACTGCAACAAATTAATAGTACTTTACTACCATCGTATATCTTTTCTTTTTTTTTTTTAGAGAGTGGGGAAGGGAGGGAGAAAGAGAGGGAGAGAAACATCAATGTGTGGCTGCTTCTTGTTTGCCCCCTACTGGGGACCTGGCCTGCAACACAGGCATGTGCCCTAGACTGGGAATTGAACTGACAACCATTTGGTTCACAGGCCCGTGCTCAATTCACTGAGCTATACCAGCCAGGGCTCATCGTATATCTTGTTAGTGATCAAGTTTTTCCTTTTACTCAGAAATTTTAAAATTGTTTGTTTAAATCAGCATCAAAGAAGGCCCATGCATTGCAATTGGTGGATGTCTCAAATCACATTTGTTTATAGGTGCTTCTCTCTTTATTTTCCCCTTGCAATTTATTTATTGAAAAGAGCTTTGGCTTGTTTGTCCTGTAGAGTTTCTGGATTTGCTGACTGTAGCCAGGTCAGGTAGTTTAATATATGAGTATTTCTGTATCCTATGCATTGCCTGTAATTTGGTAAGCTGTATGTAGAGGCTGATTGGATTCAGGTTCAGTTTTTGGCAGGAATATTTCATAGTTGGTGGTGTGTACATCCATCAAGAGGCACACATCTGGGTGTCTCTTATGTTGCTAGCAACTCAAGATAATCATAGGTTAGATCTATTATTTCATTAAGGATTGCAAAATGGCGATATTCTATTATTTCTTCTATAATTATTGGTTGCAAAATGATGAAAAAGACAGGTTTGCCTCCTTCAAGTATTTGATTATTGTGTGGTATGGTTTATATAGGAAAGCCAAAATAAATGCTTGACTCTTTTGCTTTATTTACCAGTTTTCAAAATAATAAATTCATTCCCTTGTCTTCTTCAAAGTTGGCCAATAAGTTATTTTCTCAATAAACTTTTCCCAATGTCATTATGAACTTAAGAATTTAAATATATTGGGTGTGCTTTATATTGAGCTTCAAATTTATTTGATATTCCAATGATCTCATCTTTGTGTGGGTGAGTGGGAACCCCTTCAAGTTGGCTCCTGAACTTTTTTTGACACGACTCTAATAGACTTTAATAGCTTCCTAGCTTTCGCTTATGATATGCCAAGCTCATCTTGACCCTAACCTGAAATTGGCAATTTCTCCAACAAGCCATGGTTTATTTTATTGGGAAATGGTTATTTAGGGACCACAATCTGAGCCCTAGGGATGTGCGTTGCTATTGGATTTGTCAGTTTCTAGGCTTTTTCAGTAGACAGAGTTAGTATACAAAACATATTTTTAAAAGAATATAAACCAATACAGTAAATGTTTTGCAGCTATTATACTCAAACTATCTGATTTTTAGGCCAATTTTAAGATACACTTTTAGGGTGACATTATTAAAGATTTCCAAACTTCAAACTACAATAGCAGGAGATTAGGTGAGAGAAGAGTGGCACTTGAACAATTGGTCTTCCGACATGAGGTTCCCCCTTTAAACAGACTGTCCAGGTGAAGCGTCTACTCAAAACCTTACAAATCAACTTATGAAGAGTAGAACTGCCCAAAATATAAAATTATTTTTAAAACATCTTGATGACAAAAATATGCCAATTATATAAAATTGAGAGGAGAGAAGGAGTACATACATCACAAAATGATTTTGGAAAAGTGTATGCCACTGAAAATAAATGTATTTAATTCAATATCCTTTGTAAGAAATATAAAATTCAGGAAGTATATTATATTTTTTGCTTTAAAATTCTTAAGAAAGATATGTGCACATAAAATTCTAGTATCAATTTTCATCTTAAAAAAATTTAAAATCTTGTTTTGAAAAATAGTATCTCTAGAGGGGTGAAAATGCTTCCTTTACATAATACATTACATCCTTAGCCTAACTAGCTTTGTTTCCAGAATAATAGACTGATTAATTTTCAACCTTATCAAATTTCCTGGTTTTATCAGATTTGTATCAAGCAAAGTACTTTTTAGATATTCCTGTTCATTTATATTCTGTTACATCATGGTTCATTGTTTTTCAGCATTTTCATCTGTACAAGGCATTTTCATCCATTTTCAAATGGATGAGAGTGCAGATGAGCACAGATAGCTTTACCCCAGAGTCAATTTCCCATACATTCTAATTCAGGAGTGTGGAGGAGACACAAATTATGAAGTCTCTATTTTTGTCACAATTTCCTGCTCCCTACCATTACCTTCTCACCTCTGAAAGCTTTTCATCCTATCATTAAAAGGACTGTCAGCAATGTGTACCTACATTTTAGCATTTAACTTATAATTACTGAGAACACATAC
The DNA here is from genome assembly GCA_004026765.1 of Micronycteris hirsuta. Classification (NCBI taxonomy): domain Eukaryota; kingdom Metazoa; phylum Chordata; class Mammalia; order Chiroptera; family Phyllostomidae; genus Micronycteris; species Micronycteris hirsuta. Next base: position 111,556 of record PVJI01003694.1, on the reverse strand, counting down.
AAATTTCCCCTCCAGCTAGATGGTAAATAAATCCTTAACCGATATAATTGGAGCTCAGTCACAAAGTTCAGTACCCACCATTTCCATTTCTATAGGACCTCTGATGCTCCCTGCCTCCTGGGAAAGCAGCTTAGAACTGCAACGAGTCTTAATTTGCACAATGAGCAGTTGTCAGATGCCTGGACGGACAGCGCCTAGGAAACCCAACCTGACATGGACAGCAGCACCACACTAAGAACGACGTCTTGCTCGTGTGTGGCACCCAGGTTTTGCTGCTTTACGTTAACTAGCGTGTGAACAGAGGAAGAAAAGTCCAAATTCATATATCAAAAGAGAAAATGAACCTTACAAGTAAAGACAAAAAAATATGGGAAGTACTCTTTGGCAGGAAAAACCTGGCTTTTGCTGGCACAACCCCTGGGCTAGGCAACGGAGGCTAGAGAGAGAGGAGGAAGGGTGAAGGAACAGATTGAAAGTCTAATCTTTGAGCTCTGGATTTTCATTTCTTTCCAGAAGACTTGCCTTCATTGTATTCTATCCATTAGTTTAACATACATTCATCTCAAATGCACAGTTAAATTTCACACAGTGGTAAAGGAATTTAGGAATAAATAACATAGTTGAGGGGGAAAAATAACAAATATATAATCTTGGGTTGATCACAAATATAACTCCTGGCACAAATCTAAAATAATAAAGGTGTTCAGGTGGTCACTATCGACATTTCATTTTCAGAAGATAACAATTCCTTAATGCAAAGTTTCAGTTCTAGGTCAGTGGCTTTTTTTTTTTTTTTTTTTTTTTTTTTTTTTGGAGCAGGAGGTAGAGCTGAGGGAGGGGATGTGTCACTGATACCTTAGAGAATCTGATGCCTGTTAAGAACCTCAACTCCCCAGGAAACAATGCAAACATATACATTTTTTACACACAATTTCAGAGGGCCATGGGAACTCTATTATGTTTCAATCCATTTTTACTTCCCAGTCCAACAACAATTTATCGCTTTCGAGCCCCTTTCTGCTTCTGGGAGACCAAAATCCTTCCTGAGTTGAGCCTAGCCACAGATTGATTCAGTGTGACTTCAAAAAATAGTCAGTCTTGACCTGGCTGGTGTAGCTCAGTGGATTGAGCGTGGGCTGGGAACCAAAGGGTCCTGGTTCAATTCCCAGTCAGGGCACATGCCTGGGTTGCAGGCCAGATCCCCAGTGAAGGCCATGTGAGAGGCAACCACACATTGCTGTTTCTCTCTCTCTCTTTCTCCCTCCCTTATCCTCTCTCTAAAAATAATAAATAAATAAAATCTTTTTTAAAAAGTTTATTAAAAAAAAAGTCAGTCTTTTTAGTACCTTCCTCATCCACCCAGTCAGTGTCCATGGGCCTCTGCCACTACCCTAGATCTTTCTCTGTAATCTGACTTTCTACAATGTGTTCCCTGCTCTTGCTTCCTAACTTGGCATCTCCAAACCTGGAATGGCTGGTGAGGCAGCCAGGCTGCCCTCCTCACCAGCTCTAGTCTGCAGGAAGCATCCTGGCACTGAAAGGTTCCGTTTACCAGCCCCCACCCCTCACCTTTACAATTGCTTCTGTGGGGAGCCACAGTAATGACACCATAATGATAATTCCACACTCTTTTCCCACAAATTTTAAAGCACTCAAGACCACTCCATTTACATTTTAATACAATAACCATTTGTACCTTGATGGAGAGCTCAGCTCTTCAAGTCACAGCTCTTTTTTATTTTTTTACCAGTAGGGAATGTATTATAACAAGCCAAGATAAAGAAGACAAAGTATGTCTTAATGGCTCCCTTCATGCGTATATTTCATTAGAGATTACTCAATTTTCAGAGCTACCAAAAGAAATCACGCTATTTTCATAACTTAAAAGTAAACCAAGTCAGGGCCTGGCCAAGTAGTTCAGTTGGTTAGATCATTGTCCCCATATACCAAGGTTGCAGGTTCAATTCCAGTCAGGACACATACAAGAATCAATGAATGTGTAAGTAAATGGAACAAAAAATAGATGTCTCTCTCTCTCTCCCCCCCCTTTCTCTTTCTCTCTAAAATCAATAAAAATATAATTAATAATAAGCCAAATCAGCATATTTTTTATCTGACCAGTTTCTACTTTTCCACAAAGGGTGAGTATATGAGAGTTAACTTCTCTATATTAACTATTAAATCCCTCTTGCATTTTTCTTATTTTATTGAAAAAGAATGTAAAATTACATTGTATAAACGTGCCTTTATACATGACATGAATAGTTCCTAGTTGTAAATTTAATTATAAATATAATAGAAGTCTTGTTTTTCCATGGGTGAAGTAATTTTGAATAGTTCTAATTAATTACTGATCTGAATTTCAGGCTATATGTAGTTCATTACCAAGTTCATTTTTTAAATTTTATTTTGCTTTTTTTTGTGCTTGTTTTTATGTGTCCCTTAAAGAATTGTTAGAAATAATGTCTACTAAAACACACACCAATATAAGATGTACTTCTCATGTAGAATTATTTGAAGAACTCCCAATGTCTTCTTCATTCAAATAGTAAAAAAGATTTTTTGCTTTTGTAATTATATTTTATTGGTTATGCTATTACAGTTGTCCCATTTTTTCCCTCTTTGCCCCCCTCTACCAAGCACCCCACACTTACTCAGGCAATCCCCACATCATTATTCATGTCCATGGGTCATGCGTATAAATTCTTTGGCATATCTATTTACTGTATTGTACTTTATATCCCCATGACTATTCTGTAACTACTAATTTGTGTTTTTAATCCCTTCACCTTTTCACCCATTCCCCCAGTCTCCCCTCCCATCTGGCTGCCGTGAACCCATTCTCCATATCTATGACTCTGTTTCTGTTCTGCTTGTTGCTTAGTTTGTTTTTTAGATTCAATTTTTGATAGATATGTATTTATTGCCATTTTTCATTTATAGTTTTTATCTCCTTTTTCTTAAATAAGTCCCTTTAACATATTATATAATAATGGTTTGGTGATGATGAACTCCATTAGTTTTCTTTTGTCTGGGAAGCTCTTTCTTTATCTGCCCTTTGTTCTAAATGATCGCTTTGCTGTCTAGAGCAATGTTTGCTTTGGTCCCTGCTTTTCATGACTTTGAATTTTTTCTTCAAAATCCCTTCTAGCCTGCAAAGTTTCTTTTGAGAAATCAGCTGCAGTCTTACAGGGACTCCTCTATAGCTAACTAGCTGTTTTTCTCTTGCTGCTTTTAAGATTCTCTCTTTATCTTTAATGTTTGGCATTTTAATTATAATGTGTCTTGGTGTGGTCCTCTTTGTGTCCATCTTGTTTGGGACTCTCTGTGTTTCCTGGAGTTGTACGTCTATTTCCTTCATCAAATTAGGAAAGTTTTCTTTCATAATTTTTCAAATAGATTTCCAATTTCTTGCTCTTTCTCTTCTCCTTCTGGCACCCCTAATAATGTGAATGTTGGTATGCTTGAAGTTGTACCAGAGGCTTCTTATACTATCCTCATTTTTTAAGATTCTTTTTTTTCTTCTTGCTTTCTTATTAATTTTTAGCTTCCTTATGTTCTAAATCATTGATTTGATTCTCAGCTTCATTCACTTTACTGTTGATTCCTTGTAAATTGTTCTTTATTTCAATTATCCTTCATTTATATTTATTTTAATATCCTTCATTTATGGATATCCTTCATGACTGGATCTTTTTTACATTGTTGAGATACTCAATAAGTTCCTTGAGCATCCTTATAACCAGTGTTTTGAACTCTGCATCTGAAAGATTGCTCATCTCCATTTTGTTTAGTTCTTTTTTCTGGAGTTTTGTTCTGTTCTTTCATTTGGGCCATGCTTCTTTGTCTCCTCATTTTGGCAGGCTCCCTATGTTTGTTTCTATGTATTAGGTAGAGCTGCTATAACTCTCTGTCTTGGTAGCTGGCCTAATGTACTAGGTGTTGTGGGTCCAGTGGCACAACCTCCCCTATTACCAAGCTGGGTACACAAGGTGTACCCTCCAGTGGAATGAGTACACCCTCCTATTGCAGTTGAGCCTGATTGCTGTTGGCACGTCCGTGGGAAGGATTTATCCAGGTCAGTGAACTGCAAAGATTGGCTAACCACTAACCACCAACCTCCGTCCTCCATGGAGGATCAGCTGTGTAGAGACCCACTCCACAAAGGAGGGCTTACTTCAGCAGGGCTGTGGTGCCTGCTTGTGTTCCGTCTGGGGCCACTTGTTATAAGCTATAAAACTATCTGCTTCTTGTACTGGGCTTGGAGGTGTCTTAGCAAGGCAAGGCTGTGAACCAAGGTCAGCAGTGCTAGTGATGGGTCTGGGGCCACTTAGCAAGCTACGGGGGCTTGCTGAGGCCAGCTGCTGCTTGTTTGAGAGGATTTAGGAAGATCAGAAGCATATGCCAAGACAAGTCTTCATATGGAAAAGCCACTGTTTATCACTTGTGTCAGCCCATAAATTGGGTAGGGTGGTCTCAGGGAATCACCAGGGTGAGCCAGGTTGGTGGCATCTCATATATGGTGCCCACTGTGTTCTGTGGCTCTGTGTGGGGAGGGCTTAGAAGAGGGTCAATGGCCTCTGCCAGCAGTTCTGTCTTGGAGAAAGCTGTCCCTCTGCTCTCACTCTGATGTCAGACACTTCAGTACCTCCCTGTATGCCACTGGAGTCTTTCAAGCTGCTTCCCTGGTGCTGAAGCTCAGCAGGAATAAGTCTGAGTGTACCTGTGTGGGGGCCATTTAAGAGGAAACTCCTGGGAATCCAGCAGTTTCTTCTACTGACTCAATCTCCACTGGTTTTTACAGCCAGAAGCCACAGGGACTTATCTTCCCAGAACTGGAACCCTGAGCTGGGGGACCTGGTGTGGGGCTTGGACCCCTTGCTCATGAGATAACCCTGCTTTTTATCTGCCACCCCTGGATGTGGGACTAGTCTGTTCTGTGTCTCTAAATTGCCCCTCCTACCAGTTTAGATGAATGTGGCTTCTGTAATTCCATGGTTGCAGGACCTCCATTCAATTCAATTTCTGCTGGTTTTTAGTGATGGTCATTCTATAGTTTAGTTGTAATTTTGATGTAGTTGTGCAAGGACGTGAGCCATGTTTACCTATGACGTCATCTTAGAGGTACTTTCTTGGGGAAAATCATAGCACCCAGATCTTGGAAGACAGTAGCATTACCACCTTATACAATACTCATTTGAAGGGAGAATATTCCAGGTAGAGGCACCAGCAAGCAAAGAAGTCCTGAGGAGGGACGTGTGGTAGGGCGGAGGGTGTTCTCCTAGATTTCCCAGCCTCCTGTACTCCATGGGAGTGAGCACACAGGGCCTCCCAGACCTTATCAGAAAAAAAAAAAAGGTTTTTGACAAGGCATTCTCTGAGTAACTTTACTTATTCAAATTTCTGGGACACTCACTAGTGTTAGCTATACTGTTTCTCTTACTATGATGAAGCTTAGCAGTGAAAAAAGATTTAAAAACACCAGAAACAATAGAATTAGTACTGTCAACTTGCAGGCAATATCTTTCAGTATATTATTCTCATTGACAAAGATGATATTAAAGAAACTTTACTAGCGACACTTTATTTAGAGTCCCTCTAAATATAACTCCAAAATTCTGTCCAAAAGTGTGGACAAGATAATCTGGGGGCCAAGTACAGCACAGCAAATCAAATCTCTTGCTGGCACAGAGGAGATGGGGTGCCTCCCAGCATCCACACTCTCTCATGGTGCTCTGAACACACAGTGATCATCCAAAGCTGCTTATATTACTTACAAAGCTAAAACATGAACACAATCCAAGTATCCATTGATGGATGAATGGGTAAAGATGTGTATATACACATACACACACACACACACACACACACAATGAAATATTATTCAACCATAAAAAATGAGGAAATCCTACCATTTGCAACAACATGTAAGGAACTTGCAGGCATAATGCTAAAAGAAATAAGTCACACAAAGAAAGACAACTTCTGTATCATCTCATTTATATGTGGAATCTAATTTTAAAAAAACTCTTAGAAAAATAGATCAGATTTGTGGTTGCCAGAGGCGTGGGGTCGGGGTAGGGGGAATTTGAGAAGGGCAGTCAAAACGTACAAGCTTCCAGTTATAAGACAAACAGGGATGCAGTGTACAACATGACTATGGCTAACACTGCTGTATGATTCCTATATAGGAAAGTTAAGAGAATAAATCCTAAGAGTTCTCATCATGAGGAGAAATTTTTTTTTTATTGTATTGGGTTGGCCAAAAAGTTCATTTAGTTTTTTCTGCACAGAAAAAACTGGCTCTAGTAGTGCTTAGTGGTCTTTAACTTCATTTGAAACAATTTTTTAAAATTGTATTGTGACAGCTGTCACATCAGCATGCATTTAAAAACTCTTATCAAAATTGGTAATTTTTATGCAGCTATTTTAATATTGAAGATTGGAGAAGATACACAACATTTTCAGCGTATTATGCTTTTTTATTTCAAGAAAGGTAAAAATGCAACTGAAATGCAAAAAGGAGTTGTGCAGTGTATAGAGAAGCTGCTGCGACTGATCGACATGTCAAAAGTGGTTTGTGAAGTTTCTTGGTCCTATTGACATTTTGGCCAAATAACTCTTCGTTGTGGGGCTGTCTTACGCATTGGAAGATGTTTAGCAGCACTCCTGGCCTCCACCCACTAGAACCAATAGCAGGAGATAGCTGACATACTCAAAATATCCAAATCAATAAAGTTATTGATGAAAATGTAAAATGTCTTCTATTTTATGGAAACAATCATTTGGACTTTTTGGGCAACCCAATATCTATACCAAATGGAAATGTTAGTTAAACCTATTTTGGTATTTATTTTACAGCATCAGTAAATCTGATCATCACATTGTACACCTTCAACTTACACAGTGATGCATGTCAATTACTTCCTGCTATAACTGGAGATAAAGGTCTGCTGTAATTCTCCAATTCCTTGCTTCCCTCTGCAACTACTCAAACACATGTAATTGAATGTATTTTACGTGTTTCTATGTCACCAGTGCCAGCTCCTTCATGGGTGACCAGTAAATGCTTCTTAAATGTAAATACAACATCAGTTTCTGCTATGGTCTGAATATTTGTATCTCCCCAAAATTCATATGTTAAAACTTAAAGTCCAATATGATTGTATTAAGTGGTGGGGCCTTTGGTACGTGATAAAGTCATAATGGCAAAGCCCTCCTGATTGGGATTCATGTTGTTACAGGGTGCAGCCAAGTAATGGGCCCAAACAAGAATTTGTAGTGAGTCCAAAACTCAAGGTATCCAGGAAATATTAGAAATATGTATATAGAATGTCCTCACCCCCACAGGGGATGGGACTCCTGGAGCAGCATTCAGAGCTTTGGGTATGGCAGCAGCTTTGCAGCTAGCCTCTGGCATGGTCATTTAACATATCTATAACCTTTAACTGGTTGTATAGATATGTTAAATAGCTGTGGCCATGCTTTGAGCCAGGGGAATGGAGGAGATTTCCACCCAGGATGTAGCCCAGAGGCAACTCCCCCTAGACACAGCGCCTGCGTGAAAACTTGGAGATGGTTGGCTCTGGGCCATGGGGTAACAGCTAACATGGCAGCCTAGAAAAACTGAAGGGATATGAAGTACTGGCAGGTGTAGCCGATTGAAGGAGGAGTTGGAAATGAGGGCTGCAAAGGAAGACTGGCGGGGGGGTTTAAACCCAGACACAGCAGCCATATTGCTCTCTTGGACCACGCGGCTGAGGAATGGGGACCCCTCAGCCCGAGAGGCAGGACCACGTGGCTTTGGGTGCCTTCCTTTGCCATGTGGCCTAGGAAGCAGGAGAGACTTTGCCTGGAAGAAAAGGAGTGAAAGGACTTATGCTGGTGGGCCATGAGAAGGTGCCACATGCTTTCTTTGGACTAATTGGAGCTTTTTTTGGATTACCATGCTTTGGGATTAACCTGGAGTTCTTTGGATTAATTTGGAGATTGCGGTGGCGACACATCGGATGGTGTCAGAACTGATAATCTGCCTGAGTCACACACACTTCTACTTCTTCTCCTACGGTACCCTGGACTGGGAAAAGCAGGGAAGGAAGGACTTTGGGTGTTTGTGGGTATTCTAGAGAACTTTAGTATTTTAAAGGAGACCTTAACTCATTATCCCAAGCCTGTATAACATGTAAATAAATAATTCTTTTCCTTTTCACAAGTCTCTGGTATTGAGAGACGTCTTTCCATTGGCAGCGTGCATAACGGACCTTGGAGCAGGGTTGGGGCATCGTTGGGTGCCCCATCGGCCCTTTGCTCTGTAACAATGTCTTTATGAAAAAGAAACCTCAGAAAGCTAGCTAACCCCTTCTGTCATGTGAGGTTACAGCAAAAATGTGGCCATCTAGGGGGTGGGCTCTCAGCAGACACCAAATCTGCTGACCCCTTGATCTTGGATTTCCCAGACTCCAGAACCATGAGAAATAAGTGTTTGTTATAAGCCACCCAGTCTCTGGTGTTTTGTATAGCAGCCCACATGGACTGAGGAAGTTCTCCATGAAACTTTTCTTTGGACTGTCTTAAGATTTCAATTGACTTTCATATCATGGTTGCTCAATATGCATTGAGTGCCAACCTGATTGTACATAGAGCTGATCCTTTTGCCTAGATTTCTTCTGAACTGCTTTGCCTTATTAATATCTATTGTTTTTCAGTCTCAACTAAGTCCTGGAGTCTCAACTAAGATCAGAAGTCTTTTTGATCATCCTGAGTAGGTACCCCTTCAAGGTTTCCCTATAGTTTCCTGTGCTTCTGCTTCCGTAGCCTAGTGAAAAGACCAACAACCCATCAAACTTGTACTGAGATTACTTCAAAGTGAAAACACCTGAGCTACAGAAAGCACAGAAAGAATACTTGTCTGAACTTTGCTTATCTTACTAGAACAGATCTTTATGAGAGTCAGTTGCCACAATCTCCCCCTCCAGGGAGGTCTCCAGTCAGGGTGGCACTGATCTTAGGTGCCAGGACATTTCAAAAAAAATTTTTTTGTAAACACGGAAGCCGAACCTTCCAGTCTTTGAAGCCCTTAAATTAGTCTGCCACCTCAACTCACTCCAGCCTTTATTAAGCTAGTATATAAACTTTACCCCTAGCTGTTCTAGGAACTATACTTATATGGGTACTCCTGCATGCAAAATAACATCTTCTGTTGTTAATCTTTCTATTGTCAGTTAATTTGCAGGCTCCTGACCAGTCTAAATTAAGTTGGTAGGGAAGTGTTTCCCCTTAACACATGGCACTGTTATTACAAATTGAGTCTTTATATGAATGACTACAAGCTCAGTGCAAACAGAGTTGGGGTCTCTCTCATACTCACTGATTCCCCAGGAGGTTCCTTAAGCCCCAGCTTATGCTTGGCTGTATTTTCACTTCACTCACACATAAGCAACAAAGTAATTGGATACAGAATCTGGGTACTCTAGTCTTTTTTCTCCCCAAAGCTAACTGAATATTTCTCAGTTGATCTAGTTGTTTGATTCTTGCTGGATATACCAATTATTCTCCTTATCCACATCCCATCTCGCCCTCCAGATCCACTTCATGTTTCTCTTCCTTCTTCTGACTAGCTGTGTTTTGCCTCTGTTGGTATGCTTGCTGGTTGCCTCCTGGTTCATGCTGCCAGTGGGAGGTACCAGCAGGAAATTAGAGGGCAGGAGGGAAGAGAGAGGCCAAATTTACCACATTTCCCATTCCCCACCCCTGCTCAGTGCTAATAGTAGCTGTGTTGCTTTGCAATTTTAGAACCCAGATATGGCCCGTCCTCCAGGATTCCAGCTCAGTTAAACTCTGCCAACTCTATTTCTCCCTTCATTCCCCAGCCCAAAAGGTACAGACAACTTCCCATTGTCGTTTATTTCTGGGTGGCTCATCCTCCTCGTTTGCACCTCTAACCCTCTCTGCAAGTAATGCTTTTATTCAAGTCTCCTCACTGAACCATTAGAAGTGGTTCTTGTTTCCTGCAGGGATCATAACTGATACAATAGGCCACTTCATGGGTAGTTGTTGGTTTTATTTGCTGTGTGTCAGGGAGGGGGTGGTGCTGAAAATGTCTAGGATTTTTATGCACTTGTAATAACTGAAAACGGTTAAGTATTGTTGAGTACTATTTTGTTATGACATTTGTCAGAGAGTATTCATACTTTGGATGTTTAGAGGTTGGGACCAAGTTTCTTTGGGTCAACCAATTTTCTTCCATTAACTGATCTTTGTTTCTGGTCCACATATTCAGTTCTCTCCTTTGGGAATTCTATATTCCTTGGTTGGATCTCCGTGAACTTTTCCTATATTTTTTAATTATCTCCCTTATCACTTCAATCTTTTATCCATTTCTCTGTGTTCTGGAAGAGTTCTGCAAACTCTTTTTTACTTCACTAATTTTCTTTTTTTTTTTGTAGTATTCCTCTTCTATTGTCTGCTCCCATCTCTTTTAAATTTGGTGGTCATATTCTTCAAATTCAAGCAATCCTTCATTGCTTAAGATTTTCATAATTGTTTATTAAAATTGTATAAATTCTATTAGTTCTTGAATCTTAATGTGAAGACAAACTAGATATTTACTGGAAAAGGCAGTTCTCTGCATTTGATTACCCCCACAATTTTCTTTTTTAAAACATATATTTATAGGCAATAAGATATTTCTCTGTTTACCCATCATTCAGAGGGTACTATATGCTTCCCTGCTTTTGCTTACAAGTAAGCAAAATTTGAGTTTGGTATGAGTTTCTGTCCAAATCCTTTTTTCAGAGGGGTCTCATGGTCTGGACTTTTAAAAAATAAAGAGAAAAAGTTTTCAGAAGATATCAGCAGAATTTAGCAGGGAAAGTCAGAAATGACCTGGAGCCTGAGTTACTGTCAGAAACCAGGTTTTATTTCTCTTTGTATTCCTATCACAAAGTTAAAAAAATAAAAATGAAAAGGTTTGATGGATGGATAAATGAATGAATGAGTTCAAAGTACAAGAGTTTAAAAAGTCATTACTGAAAGAAATCTCCATATTAAAAAATTAAACTTTTAGATATTTGTTTTTTTCAAGATTTTATTTATTTATTTTTAGAGAGGGGAAGGGAGGGAGAAAGAGAGAGAGAAACATCAATGTGTGGTTGCCTCTCACATGGACCCCACTGGGGACCTGGCCTGCAACCTAGGTATGTGCCCTGACTCGGAATAGAACCTGCAACCCTTTGGTTCGCAGTCTGCGCTCAATCCACTGAGTTATGCCAGCCAGCGCATAGATATTTATTTTTTAATACACTGTCAATTCATCAAAATTGTGAGTTTAAAGAAAAGATTAATTTATGTTTTTAGTTTCCAAAATGTTATTTGTATTAAAATGTCATTGTTTTTTAAGTCCTAAATCAATATACTTTCTTTCTATACTTGGAGAGAACAAATATGTAGATGAGTCATCTGACTTGCAAATAAACCACAGGAAGCTCTGTGGTGTCAAGAAAAGAGCAAACCAACTTATGAGAGTATATCAAAGTCCCATTTCCACCATTTGGCCGTACGAGTTGGGTATGTCATTTAGGCAAAGTTTCAGTTTTCTTATCTGCAAAATCAATACAGTACATGAAATTATAATAATTATCTCAACTAAGATTTGAATAGCACTTTTTGTTTAAAATGTATTTTTTTCATGTTTTGAAGTAAATAAAGCATATTTTCAGAAGGTAAAGAATACAAAAGACTTAAGAACTGGAGGATAAAAATCCAAATGATCTCTGGCTGCACTGAAGGTGGAACAAAGGGAAGTGAGTGTAAGTAAGCAGCAGAAGTTGAGAAAGTACCACACTCCTTGACTTTCAGAATGACTGACACCAGCACAGTCTGCCTGAGAAGACCAGGGAGGTTTTCTCTTCCAAAAGGGCATCAGAAAGAGAATATACACTGAGTTTTCTATGATGAGAATGCCTGATGAACCACCCTTTTTCCTTCAAAGCCAAGGCCAAATTTCATTCCTTTGTGGCCTTTTCCTAATCTCCCACTATTCTAACTCTCGGTCCAGGAAAAATTAGTAATCTTTTCTTATGTGTTTCCACAGCACCCTATACCCAACTCAAAGACTTTTAGTACATGTAAGTTTCTGCATGCATATCCACCTCCCCTGCTACAGCATAAAATCCCTAAGGCCAAGGACCCCAACTTATTTATTTTTCACCTACCTTAGTTCCTAAAATGATAGTTATTTCAAGATTGCAACTGAGTAAAAGGTTTAGAGAATACATAATTTTCAGTGAACATGTGCCAAAGAGTGGATAAATAAGTGGAAGAAATACAAAAATAGTGCCAATTATTTTCTATTTCTTTTAGGATCAATCAATATTCTTCATGTGGACCTTTTCGATTAGCAAGTGATATTCTGTGAGATACACTACCAGACATAGGGACAGAGAATCAACTTTTCAAACATGTACCTTTGAGAAAGGATAGCAGGTTGGAGACATCGTCAAGTCGTCAGTCCACTGATACTTGCACTCTCCTTCCATACATAAAACTGCAAAAAGCACTAGTTATGGCATAGGCTGAAGGAAAATTGCTGGGCACACTGTAGGGCACACCAACCTGAAATTCAGGTGACGAAGCTGATGGACAAAACCCCCAAAACACAGCAATACCCTCTTATCCATGTCAAAAGCAGAGGCAACAGTTTTCCACATTGCTTTAGAAGAGAAATAAGAGTGACATATTTGATTTGCAATAGAAAGACTAACTGAAAATAAAATAAAATAAAACCATTAAGAGTGAAATGTGATAAGAGGGACTTTATGATTCCTAGATTACACTCACTTAGAAAAATACATGTAAGTCTATAAAATATTCCTGTGTAACAATGACCTAGCACAATACTGGTGCTTCATGACCATTAGAGTAGATAAGTAGATTTGGGTTAAACAAGTTTGTACAAAAGTTTCTGATCTTGGAAACTTAAGCATAATTGTATGGTGAAATAAGAGTAACATCTCTCACATCCTTCCATAATCTCAGAAAAGGAAGTGAATCTTTACAAAATGTATTAATGTATTAATTCAATAAATGTCATTAAGAACCTGTAGACACTGTTCTAGGTGCTGGAGTTAAAATGATGAACAAAACATAGAGAACCCTGTACTCATAGAACTTGAATTCTGTAGACAGAGTTCACATTTCAGTGATGATTACAGAAGTCTTAATTTTAAAAATTTCAGGATCTTGTAGAAATATTATAGGTAGTCATAACTTTGGTGGAAGGATTTTAATGTTATGCAAAATGAGAATCAGAAACAGTAATAAATCATCTTAGGAGAATAAGAAAGAGCCTGAAAAATATTTAAAGTGCAACTGAATAATATTTTAATTATTCAACACAATAGTTAAGTTCATCCTGAAAATATGGGAGTCTGGGCTATCATTAGCGTATCGTGTAGTAAACCATGTGTCTTGTCCTCCACTCTTCCTTCCATACCTGAAACTACAAAAAGCACCAGTTATAGAGCATAGGTTGAATAAATACACACACACAAATACACACATCTGACATACACACATATATGAAGATGTTAACCTTAAGCTCTGGAGACTTGCCCTGACTGGTGTGACTCAGTTGTTTGGGCTTCAGTCCGCAAAGCAAAAAGTCACTGGTTTGGTTCCGGATTGGGACACATGCTTGGGTTGCAGGTTCAGTCCCTGGTCAGGCATGTGAGAGAAGCACCAACCCGTGTCACTCGCTCACATCGATGTTTCTCTCCCTCTCTCCCTCTCTTCTCCTTCTCTAAAAATAAATAAATTAATTAATTTTAAAAATTCTAAACATATATGTAAATATACACATATATATACATAATCATATATAAATATATATACATATACACATATACATACACATACACACACACATGCACTATTGGTTCTCTGATTAATAGAAATAGCAAAGAAAAAAAGAGTCTTAAAAGTAACCTGAAAGAAAAGACAAATCATTTAAATCATTAAAAAAGAATGACAGCTAGACAAAACACTTTCTCAACAGCAATAATGAAAGCCAGTGACAGTGTAATTTACCTTAAAAGTGAGTTATGTATTCAACTAAATTATCTTCCAAGAAAGTTGTCTTGCAAATATGAAAGTGAAATAAATATGTTTGCAAACAAAAACTGCGGAAGTTATCACTAGCAGATGTTCAGTAAAGGAACTTTTAAACTACATTTAATGCTTATTACAGCATTCACTATATGCCAGGTTCCTTATATTAGCTAATTAATCCTCAGAATAATCCTAGGCACTATCACTATGCACATTTTATAGAAAGGTTAAGGTTCAAAGTCACACAACTAGTAAATAACAGCTACATGGTTTGAACTCAGGCTAAGTACAGTCTAAATGAGGGCGTATTTTATGAAAAAAGAAAGTATTACCAGAAAGTTCTGAGCTACAAGAATAAATAAAGAAATCAGGAAATACATTGCTAAATATAAATTAATATTGTCTGTATAAAATGATAATACTAATAATGATGCTGTCTATGGGGTTAAAATCATATTGATTTAAGTGGCATATAAATTCAGAGAGATTAGAGTTAAAGTGTTCTAAGGTCTATGTATTTGTCAAGATGATAATAAAACATTAATTAACTTTAGACTTTGTTAATTTAAAAATAGATGTTAAGGTGGTATAATTTTTGAAAAAAGTAATCTGCTGCTTTTCACTGTGAAGTTTGTCTCCTATACACAAGTGACATCAGGTGGCAACTGAGAGCTGATTTCTAATGTTGTGTGCATTGGTGCAGGACTGTGTCAATCAGGAGAAAGGTGAGCTTTTTCATCCACAGAGTTATCCTTATGACAAGTCAGTGGACTAAAGCACACAACATAAGCCCCTTTTTCTAATCTGCCTTTCACAAGGAGTGCATTATACTAAATGATTTGAGGCATTTTGTAGGCAGCCCTTCCACTAGAAGAGATAAAGGATAAATACCTTTCAAAACAAAGTAGAAAGAATAAATTTTAAAACATGATAAAAATGAAAGGATGAAGGAGAGGAGAAAGAAACAAATAGATAACACAAAGATGTTAGAAACCATTCTGAACATAAATTACTGCAATTAATTGTAAATGAACAACATTTACCAATGAAAATACAGAAACTTTCAGACTAGATGCTTTAAAAAATGTTATATGTTCCGTATAAGAAACACAAGATCATGTAAAGATAGAAAAAGGTATCCTAGAAAAATGTTAACCAAAGAAAACTGAGATAGTTAACCATATCAGGACAAAAAAGTATTAAACAATAAGCACTACTAAAAATAAGGTCACTACATAATACTAATAGAATCAATTTAATTCACTAAGAAAATACAGCAAGTTGAAACATAAATGCACTTAATAAAATGAATGTATTTTATAAATCAAAAATCATATAAATCAAAATTTTTGAATTTTATATATCAAAACTTGAGAGGAAGCAGAGAGTGACATCAGCAAGATGGCAGACTAGGAAGCCTCGATTTTCCTCTCCCATGGCCATACCAATTCAGCAGCAATATATGGATAAAAGCTTCTTTATGAGAGGCTCCCACATTCCAGGTAATTGTCTAACCAGCCACATAGAAACAAGTAGGAAAATTAGAGACATCTTTTCATCATAATCCCCACCCTCACCACAGCACTGGATGATCAGGAAGAAAGCTCCAGCTCCCACCTTTTCCCAGAGGAGGGAAAGAGTTGAACCAAACATCCATATCTCAACTTTCCTAGGTGCTGCCTGAGGGACTGGCTTCCATCTTGCCCGTCTCACAGTGCTGATTAAATCTGACATCTTCTAGATCACTGGGAGTCACTAGTAACAAAGATGGTAGCTTGGACTAGAATGAAGGTTTGAGAAGCCCACAGAAGATATGGCTAGAATGATTGGTTAAGGTATTCTGAAAGAGGCCAATCTATGAGGCTTGGCAAAAGTGGCACTTTTTTCTAATGTGTAGACATACACTAGCACAAAAAGGTAAGGAAAATAAAGAAAAAAAGAAACACGATCCAAGCAGAGGAACAAGATTAAATTCCATAACTGATTCTACTGAAATGGAGACATAAGAATTACAAGACATAGAAATTTTTTACTCATAAAAATGCTCAACTTGTTTAGGAATACAACATATGAATAAAGTAAGAATTTCAACAAAAAGACACTTAAAAAAAAGAACCAAACAGAAATACTAAAGCTGAAGAATATAACTGACTGAAAAATTCAGTAGAGGGGTTCAACAACACACTAAAACAGTCAGAAAAAGAATCAGTGAACTTTAAGAAAGGTTATTTGAACTTATACAGTCAGAAAAGCAAAAGAGAGAGAGAAAGAGTAGAAAAAGCATGAAAAAAGCTTAAGGGATGGTGGGAAACTATCAAGAAATAGACATCCAGATCCAAGAAGTCTAAAGAAAACCAAATAATGTGTATTTAAATAAACCCACACCAAGATACATATAATCAAATGTCAAAAGTCAAAGACAAAGAGAGAATTTTAAAGTTAGTGAAAAAAAAAGCAACTTGTCACATACAACGGAACTCCCATTAGACTGTCAGCAGGAGTTTTTAGTACAAACTTGAAGGCCAGGAGACTGTGTGGTGATATTCAAAGTGCTGAAAGAAAAAACTGTCAACCAATAACATTATACCTGGGAAATCTGTCCAAAAATGAAAAAGAAATAGACTTTTTAAGACAAACAAAAGCAGAAGGAATTCATCATCACTTGACCTGTCTTAGAAAAAATGCTAAAGGGATTTCTTCAAGTTGAAATGCTAAACAGCAACAAGTAGCATAAGAAAGTATAAAACTCATTGGTAAAGGTAAATATATAGACAAATATAGAATACTGAATTAATATAATTATTACTGTATTAATTAATACAGTGTATCACTTAACATTAGCATAAACATTTTAGATACTTTTATTATACTTTTATTATAAAATCATCAGATACTTATATATTTATACGTATAGATATAAATTCATGTATTTGAATTTTAAAGATTTTATTTATTTATTTTTAGGGGAAGGGAGGGAGTAAGAGAGGGAGAGAAACATCGATAGGTTGCTTCTTGTATGCACCCTGTCCAAGGGCTGAACCCACAACCCAGGCATATGCTCTGACTGGGAATTGAACCAGCAACCTCTCACTTTGTGTGGCAAGGCACAACCAACTGAGCCACACAGGTGAGTATATATCTTATATCCTATTAAAGATAAAAGTATAAATATAACTATAATTAATATGTTAATGACTATACAATATATATGTTAATTTTGACATCAAAAACAAAGTGTAGAGAAGGAAAAGTATAGAGTTTTTGTATGTAATTGAAGTTATTATTTTAAAGTAAACTATTATAACCATAAGACTTTATGTAAATGCCAGGGTAACCACAAAGAAAATACCTTCAGAAGTTACACAAAAAGAAAACAAGAAAGGAATCAAAACATATCAATACCAAAAAATCAATGAAATACAAAATAAAACTAGAGAAAAAATGAGGACAAACGAACTATAAGGCAGAAAATGACAAAACAGCAACAGTAAATCCTCCTCTATCAATAATTACTTTAAATGCAAATGGATTAAAATCCCTAATCAAAAGATATAGAGAGGCTGAGTGGATTAAAAAAAATAAGATCCAACAATATCCTGTCTAAAAAAGGCTTACTTTAGATTTAAGGACACACATAGGTTGAAATTGGAGGTATGGAGAAAGATTTTCCATGCAATTGGTAACCAAAATAGAAATTGTATACACAGACAAAAATAAAATAAAGCTACATTTGCTAACAAAGAAAAATCTCTATGATATTAAGTAAAAAGGAATGGTGAGGAGTCACATAAATAATACGATCAAACCTATGGAAGATATACATATATACACGTATATAAAGTGCCTTTAAAGATAGACATGAGACAACAAATGATGATTGTTTCTAGAACTGGTACTGGGTAAGGCATAAGGAGAATGACTTTGATTTTTCATTTATACCCCAGAAGTTTTTCTATGTCTAGTATTTCTTCGTAATTAAAAATCCCCAAAATGATTTTATCCAGTAATAAAGATTACCTTTACATCAAAAGACAAAGAAGAAAGAGGGAAAGGAGGAAAAAGAAAGAAAAAATAGGAGAAAAAGAACAAATAAAAATGTAACAGGTTGTTGTATTCATAGCATAAGCATGTTGTACAATAACAATTTGGTTGACCAGTTAAAAATTTGTGGATAAAAATAAGTGAACCAAAGCAAATGTCAATGATTCAGCACATTGATGCTTTTTGTGGAATTTCTAAAAATTCCTGATGTCTGAATATCTCTCAAATCAAACCTCTTGTAGGAATAATCAAGGAAAAAAGAAACAGGGCATAAATAAACCACACTAAGAAATAATGGGCAGACTTAGTACAAATATACCAGAGATTTAAATGATAAAGAACATACAGAAACTTCACACTAACACATTTATAAAAGTATATGATATTAAATTCTTATAAGAATATAAGTTAACCAATCTAAATCAAGAAGAAATGGAAAGCCAGAAATGTCTGCAGCCATTAAAGAAATTGAATCAGTAGTTTAAAATCTTCCTACACTAAGCCCAGATGGTTTAGCAGGCAATTTAAGAAACTTTCAAAAAAAAACACTAGACTATTTCAATCTTATATAAAGTCTTTCAGAGGATAGAAAAGGAGGAAATTCTTCTCTATTCATCCTATAAAGGTAGTAAATCTTAATTACTAGAACAAGACAAAGATGATATAAGGAAGGAAAATTATAGGACAAACTTATTCTTTTCTTTAAGATTTTAGTTATTTATTTTTAGAGAGAGGGGAAGAGAGGGAGAAAGAGAGAGAGAGAAACATCAATGTGTGGTGGACTCTTGCACACTCCCTATTGGGGACCTGACCGGCAACCCAGGCATGTGCTGTGACTGGGAATTGTACCGGTGACCCTTTGGTTTGCAGGCCGGCACTCAATCCATTGAGCCACACCAGCCAGGGCCAATCTTACTTATTCTAAAGAAAATATTAGCAAATGAAATTGGCAGTGCATAAAAAAATATATGATGACCAAGCTGAGTCAAAAATGCGAGGGTAGTTTAACACTAAAAAATATTTAAATGGAATTTAAATTATGGGGTTAAAGAGAAGGACAATATAACCCACTCAACTGACAGGGAAAAAAAGGCATTTGATAAAATTTAACACAATGAAGGGTATCTACCAAAAATACAGTAAGCATCATTATTAATTGTGAAAAGTTAGAAACAGTCCCTATAAAATCAGGAACAAAATAGCATGCCCATTTTCAACATTTCTATTCAACACTAAATTGGAAATCCTATATCGTATGGTAATAGGGAAAAGAAAGAAAAGCAAAATGGCTGGAAATTAAAAAACAAAAACAAATCGACCGTTACTTGCTGATGAAATGACTGTCTACATAGAAAATCTAAAAGAAGTTACAGAGAAATTACTAGACTATATAAGGTTTAGCAAAATGACTGAATATGCAATCAATATATAATATAAAATTAATTGCATTTCTATAAAGACACAGAAAAAGTACTTTTTTGAGAAAGATATGGTTATGGCGGTAATAAAATATATAAGACACCCAGGGACACCCAGGAATAAATCTACCAAAAATGTACAAGGCCTTTGTGGTGACCTTTATGAAATATTGAAATATATTAAAGAAGACTTGAAAGAACTATACACATGTTAGAGAAGAAGACTCAATGTAATAAAGGTGTTAATTCCTTCTAATGTATGGATTATATATAATTCTTTCAAGATCTCAAATATGTGTACAAAGAAAATTGACTAGCTGATTCTACAATTTATACTGAAAAGCAAAGAATGTGGTACAGTCAACACATTTCTGAAGCAGGACAAAATTAGAATTTCTGTTTATTGAAAGAGTGTAAAGAAAGTAAAAGAGCCAACCCACTAAATGAGAGAAGATATTTACAATACACGTAACGAATAACACATTATTATTCAGAAGCAATTTCTCTCTGATTATCATTTATCTACAAATCAACAAGAAAAAACTATATGCTATATATATGATAAAAAGGAGCAAAAACATGGACAGAAATTTCACAGAAGTGGAAACAGAAATGTGAATAAATATATAAAAGATGTTCAACCTCAAGGTAATCAAGAAAAGTCAAAATGAGATACAACTTTATACCAACAAAGTTAGGACAAAAAGTCAAAGAAAACCAAGTTTTGATGGTGCCATGAAGCAGGCAGAAGTATTCTATACTGAAGACAAGAGAGCAAAGTGGACAGGCATTTTTGGAAAATAATTTAGCATTACAAACATGAGTTGAATATGCCCATACACTACAACCCAGCATTTCCATCTTAGATATATTTATCCTTAAGAAACTCTTATCTCTTATCTGAATACCTGAACAAGAATCTTTATAGCAATAAGCATCCTTCCAAAGAAAACAGTTAAATTAATTGTGGTATAGCCACACAAAGATATACCATCCAGAAGTAAAAATACATTTAGCTATTAAATAAACAAGTTAGATAAATCTTATCTACATAATACTGAGTGAAATAAGCAAGCTACAGTACAATATATTTTTATAAGTATTGAAAACAGTAGTTTGGGTGATAAGTATGTGATTGAATTTATTGGAAATGATAAAAAGCAAGGCACGACAACATCAGTTTCAGGATGTCAGTCACTCTGACGGGGCGACAGCTTACAGGGCAGGACAGGAGTACAAATATTCATTTAAAAAGTGGAAACTTACTGGCTCTTAAGTTGGGTAGCTATGCTCATAAGTATTTATTTTATTAATGTCTCAAAACTTACTTATATCACATATATTCTTTTTCTGTTACCCAAATGTGGAGAAGCTGCATAAGGCCTGAATAAGAACTGATTCTCTGACCATGTTCTAGGAAAGAGGTGTGCTGATCAGCTGCCAGGGCTACTGGACCCCATCAGTAGGTTCTTGTAATGAAAGATGGGTGTGTTAGGCTTCCTTGCTGCATGCAGCTTCTGGCAAGGTCACCAGCCTTCCTTCCTCTGTTCTCATGCCTACTAACTGTGTCTGATAGCAATTCAGCTTCCGGTGCGCTGAGAGAGACTGTGCTGGTCAGAAGAATCACAGGCGTGCAGTTCTCACCATTCATTGTCATTTCAGCTTATATACATCGGTCTCTTGTGAGTTTGGTTGCCATAAGACAACATTTCTTAGGAGATCTAGGTCGATTAAGGACCCAATCAATGACAAGATGGTGTTTCTCATCACACAGAGCCAAGGGCCAGGCGACAGCCCGTGGAGCCTCCTTCACGGTGCTGCCACCCTGAATGCCCAGTCCCCTTACACATCAGGGTTTTTAACGTTCTCAGATGGAATCCCGACATTTCTCTATAATGTGAACTTGTTCATGACCAAAGAAAAGGGTTTTTCTTATGTGAGATAAAGGAAAAATGCTTTCTTATGTTCCTGTATAAGATATGTAATCTCTTACATTTTGAGAAATAGATGGATACGTATTTTAGTTCATTTACTCTTATCGAGTGCGTACATAGCAGGCTCCTTTCCTAGTCTCTAAGAGTACAAGTGTCCTGCTCTTCAGACAATAGCCCATGTTCTAGTGGAGTGTACAAATGAAAAGGAAGGCTCTCTGCACACACACAGAATGTGCTCTTGGAGTAATTAGAAGAAAAAATGGTTTAGTATTTTTAGGTAAGGTTGAGATGATAAGATTGAGATGAACTTTAAGCAAGCATAAAAGAAAAAGAAACATAGCAGCACAGGAGATTAGTAGCATTAACACATATAATCATGTAAGTATCCAGGTGTATTTTTAGGTGATCTATCTGCTTTAAAGTGAAATCAGATTATATGATATTGTAAAATACACATATAAATATTTGTATAGATAGAGTAACCAGTTCATACAAAAATACCAATATTAATAATCATTTCTGGGTGATGGAGTTATAAATTACTTATAAGTTCATTATTCATACCTTTCTATACTCTCCAAGATTTTACAATAAGTATTTATTACTTTTATAAGGAGAAAAAAGTCCATGGCAGTACTTTCAGTGGAAAATAATAATAGCAATGACAATGTTCTCTGCTTACATAAGTTTTACTACTGACCTGCTTCCAGTGGTGGTGAGAATTTCATGGATCCCTGTAGCCTCTTATCCATGGGTGACTAGTGATACACATTCTCTAGATCTGTGGTAGGCCTCAGGGCAGTGAGTGAGTATTTTTGTGTTTTTACTCCTCTTCACTGTGCTTCACAGTCACTGGTTTGACCAATTTACTTTCTCGTAGTATCAGAAATAAGCTTTGCCGCCCACAAATTGCCTGTGCACTTGGAAAGCACTGGGCAGACTACCCTGGTGACTGGTCTTCCGGAGTAGCTCTGTAAGACTGGAGTAGCACTCTGCCCCTGGGCTCTGTGGCCTGGAGGGTAAAGAAAAGATTCTGGAGCCTGAGCAAGTCAAGAGAAATTTGAAAACCAGAAGACACACAAGTAAGTCCTTCCCATCTAACCTGGGGAACATGAATGTCCCCTACAACAGTGAGTTTCACCCCTGCCAGACACGAGGCCTCTTTTTATAACAAATACTTTGTAGTATAGCAGTCTTCTCTTACCTGCAGGTTATGCACTCCAAGACTCCCAGCGGATGCCTGAAATTGCAGATAGTTCCAAACCCTACATAGATTGTTTTTTTCCTATACATACTTATCTACAATAAAGTTTAATTTATAAATTAGGCAAATAAGAGGTTAGAATAGTAACTAATAATAAACTAGAACAATTATAACAATATAGAGGCATACCTGGGAGATATTGCTGGTTCCATTTCAAACCACTGCAATAAGGCAAGAATCACAATGAAGTGAGCTGTAACCTTTTTGCTGGAGGAGGGTCTTGTTTCCCATGTGTAAAACACATAATACCTATGATGCACAAGAAAGCAAGGCACGATTAAATGTGCAGTAAAAACTATAATAAAAACTATGTGAATGTGGTCTCTCTCAACATATATTTTTGTACTGTACTTACCCTTCTTCTTCTGATGAGATGAGATGATGCTGGTGCGACCAGATGAAGTGAGATGAATGACCTAGGCACTGTGACCGAAGGTTGGGCTACGAGAAGGGTTACTGGAACACCAGAGCCAGGACACTGATAACCAAGACGGCTCCTGAGTGACGGACAGGCGAGAGCAGGGCGTACATACAATGTGGAGACACTGAACGATGCACATCCCAGGCAGGGCAGAGCGGGCCTCTTGTGATGTCATCATGCTACTAAGAACAGTGTGCAATTTAGAACTAATGAATTGTTTATTTTTGGAATTTTTCGTTTAATATTTTCAAACTGTGGTGGGGACTGCAGATAACAGAAACCATAGAAAGAAAAAACAGGACAGGGGGTGACTACTGTATAGTCTTAACTAACGTGAAATAAAATTCATAGGTAATATGTTACTACACACATGCTTTAAAAAAATTAACATCTTGCCTTAAGTAAAATATAAAAAGATCCACAGAAAGTAATTTACATAATATCCATATAAATGATTATGCATAAGCTTGGGCACAGTGATGCCCACAGTCGGATTACACATAGAATCACTGTGAATGCACTAGTTATAAACAGAGACCAATAAAGACATGTTGGTTTAAGGCTAAAATGCCACAGTGATGCTATTTTCCAAAGTATTTCACTCTCAATTTACATGGTGGTTGTAGTCCTGGAAAATTTAATGTATATTAAAAATATGGACAAAAGAAACACAAAAAAGACTTTGAATGAATTTATATGTAAAATGTAGGTAGGCTTTGGGCTCAAAATAATAAAGATTCTTCACCATTTGTAAATTGTATGGGACACGGGTCAATTTTTAATTGTGTGAGACTGCCTCATGCATTGCAGTGTGTCTAGCATCCCAGCCCCTTAGTCCACCCTCCCAATCCTGTGACAACAGAATCCTCATTCTCCTACGAAGTCCCAAAGCCCCTGAGGCAGTACTGGTCTACCATCTGTAAGTCAGTGCTGTCTTAGAAATGGTTCAGGTTGAGTTTTCACTTCACTCCAGCCACGTGTTCATATGGGTTGATCATGTTCATTTAAAGGGCTCAGCATGCAATTGACATTTTCTTTCAATATTTGAAGTACACAAAACTTGTACCCTAAAATTTCATTTCTAGGAATATCTCCTTTAATTCATTCAATTATATTTGCAAACGTGTAGTAATGGATAATATCATACCTAACAACAAATACTTCTAGGTAAAGAGTTGGAAGATGAGGGTATGAGATGGGGCTTGACTTTTTACTTTCTAACACATAGTTTTTAATTATACTGAGCATGTTTACTTTTTATTAAAACATTAGTTTTTAAATTCTATTTTACTCAAAAATAATTTTAAAGGCTGAGGATGCAAAGATCAATTTCAGTATTGAACCCATGGTTTGCTTTACTGGCCTAATCAATTGAGCGCATGAACCCCAATGTATTATTGTAATCTCAGTAAAAGACATTGCCTCAACATTGCACTACCTTTGAATCCTTTTTTAATCAAATAAAACTAAACACCCACAATTTCTCTCAGTGTGCTCTAACTTTCAGGGTTCTTCCTAGACCTGTTTGTTCCTCTGAGGTCTTTTAGAGCAGAAATAAGTCAGAGGTTGCTCTGGCAGAAAACTCCAGAATTCTCTGAAGTCAGATCCTTGGAGCTGAGCTCCCTGAGAAAGCCAACCAGCATTGTTGCTTTGTACTAGGCCAAGTGTCAGATCCCCAGTTTCACACACCTCCTCAAGTTTCTCAATTTTAGTATTTAAGAGATTCTTAGAGGTATAAGTAGTCTTGAGAAATGTTTCTTATTTTCTACTTTCCTCCTGTTTCTTTTTCCTTCAGTTGATTTTCAGTTGATATCTGGTGCCCATTCATCCACTCGCCCACCCAATGCGCTCCTTATTAACCGCAGCACCTACTGAAAGGACAAAGACCTAGAGAAGGGTGAGAAAACCTTCCTCCAGCACAGCAATTTTCAACCTTCTTCAGCTCATGGCCACACATACTAATTACTAAACTTCTGCAGCACACCAAAAAATAAATATTAAAAAAAATTGTTTTCTTTTATTGCCAAGCTGATCAAAAAATGGGTATAATTTTGATTCATTCATACCATACAGCTATTGTTGTGTTAGCTGTGGTCTTTTTTTGTTATTTGACAATGTAAGAAGGTTTAGTCTGTGCCTCTGACTAAATAGTCAGACATTGCATGTTTTAAACATTCTTGTGGCACATGGTTGAAAACCGTTGCTCTGGAAGGTGACAGAGGAGAGAATATTTCAGAGTACTAGAAGCGTTGGTCTTGACATTAGGATTCTCCTCACAATGGATCATGACAGAAAACTTTAAAATTGAAGTTTTCTTTTAAATGACATTTACTGATGTTTTATTTTCCCTATATGTTCTTTAGTAACTTTGATACTATAAAATTGTCACATGACTTCTTTTTCTGAACTGTTGTACCGAGTTGATACATGAGATCATATCTGGCAAATTATTAACAGCTTCTAAATGAATTTTCTGTGTGGGATTTCTAGCCTTATGGGTGTTTTTCTGACACCTGAGAGCCACATACTGCACAGAGAGGATGTCACCCTTATTTTACTCAGCACCTACCACAGGGAGAATGCGAGTTATGCAGCCTTGACACTTACCAACCTGTTCTGAGGAAAATATTTGAAAGGGAATAATAAATCACCCATTTTTTCTGATTTTTTTTTAGATTTTATTTATTTATTTTTAGAGAGAGGGGAAGGGAAGGAGACAGAGAGGGAGAGAAACAGCAATGTATGGTTGCTCCTCACATGGCTCTCACTGGGGACCCGGCCTGCATCCCAGGCATGTGCCCCAACTGGGAGTCGAACCGGGACCCTTTGGTTCCCAGCCCGTGCTCAATCCACTGAGCTACGCCAACCAGGGCCATTTTTCTGATTTTTCTGTATCAGGATAGTATGTCCCCTTGAGTTAAAAGAAAGTAGCCCCACTGGGCAACAATGCATAGTATGCAGTAGCGATGAACATAGGCGGGTCAGACAACTTACCAGCTTAAAGAGACATATCATCATTCCACCAACCCAAATACCTTTCAATATACATAATCATCCATTCCATACATCCTGTATTCTTACTTAGGATTCTTCAGCTTGGTGATCAGTACGCTGCATCCTTCTCTGGCCCTTAGGTAAAAATCAATGTCTTCAAAGCTCTCAGAGTCACAATTTGTTTATTGTTTTCCCTTGAAATGAACAGAATAATTAAAATATCTTATGAAATTTGATACATCTGAGAATACAGTGGACCATCACATCAGATAAATTATAAATGGTAATAAAATCTTTCACTGAACTTTTCTTGAAGCTTTTTCCAATGCATTTCTACCTTTATTATCTCACTAGACATTCTCAAAGACTGTGTAAAAGAGGTCAGACAGATTAGTTTTATTCCCATCTCATGGAATAGAAAAGTGAGGTCTAGACATGCTCAGTGATCACCTTGTTCATCGGTGCCATAGCTGGGGGTTTGATATCTATAGCCCCAGGTGTTCTGCTTCCGAACCTCATCTCATCCTATCTAAATCAATAGTTCTTTAAGCAAAAATTAGAGAAAACAATACACGTTCAATTCTGCAATGCTGTTGAAACACTAACGTCCAAGTTAAACCTGATTTCTTTAACATGTTTTGGATAAAACAGACAAGACAACACATGCATAAAGTAATCATACACCCCATTGGCTTTTGTCAATTCTCATTTTTACTGGCAGCTGCATTTCAAGGAAAAGCTAGTGAACTGCAGGGAGTAGATAATGGGGACTTCACTTCTCAAGGAATCGGAACATCCAGACCACTGTCTAAAGCAGATAATCGACAGCATCTGTTTAGAATGGGAGTGACAGCAAAAAAGTCACAGCTGAGCCCCAAGAAACCCTCAAAATGTGAGCACTCTATTTATGAATCAGCTGACCACCCTCTGGTTTGAGAATGAAAGAGCCTCCAGTCACACTGTGGTCCCCTCTGGATGGTGAATACAAATGCAGCTACGGCGTAGCAGCAGTTGTCATTTATTGAGAGCCCGGGTTCCAGGCACCGGGCTGGGAGCTTTGTTTATTATTTCATTTCATCCTCATAACCCAAGATAGATGGTCATCTATTTTGCCTTTTTAAGCTCCCTTCTGAAGTTGAAAAAACCTTGAACAACTCTAGGAAGAGAGTTTACTTGGAAGGCCAGCCAAGTGACCACTGAAGAGGTACTCATTTCTTAGTGCTATTTTTCTATTACTTGCCATATTTTTCACATCATAATACTGCCACTGCTTGCCCTATTTTTTAAAAGTTATATTCTTTAGATATACAATTTTGTGGCCTTTTTAATTACAGAGTTTTGATGACTATTTTGCAAGAGTTTAATCAAGAAGGCACAAAAGCTGTATTAACCTGTTTTCTTTCTCTCCTTATTTGCACTATGTGCTTGTTTATTATCTGTGAGAGCATACTCCTCATATGGTTTGAAATGAAAGGATGATCCATCTCCTCATTACCAATCCTCTGCTTGGCGATGAGAAAGAAAACAAAACATAGGAACAAAGGAAAAATGCGTTCCTGTCATTTCTCAGCCTTCCTTGCTGCTGCTCAGCTGGGACGTTAAAGAGTGGGGTTTAATGAAAGAAGGTGAGAAGGTGAAAAAAAAGCCCTAATGAGCATGTGTTTCATTACATGGAAAGATCACTGAGAGGCGGCTGTCATTTTCTTTGTGCCTAACATAGCAGTGTCCCCTAGGTCAAAGAAGCCCATCCTTCCCCTACCCTGGCAAATAGCTTCTCCAATCTTAAAACAGATTTCATGAAGTTTAAGGTCTGACAGTGGAGGGAAAAACAATGGCATTTCCCATCACTAGCGTACAGCTCTTCCGACACAGGCAGACATGGTGCAGGAGGTTTCAGTGGCTTGCATCACTGTAGAGCATCTCACGAGCAGGCATTCCAGATCTACAGCTCAGGATGACAGAGCCCCAGCCTGGACCACACGCTTGCTGACACTTACCCTTTAGACTAGGAATGAAGACGCAAATTCCCATCCAGCAATACAAAGCCACTGGAAAACAAAATGCTTCAGTGCTTCAAAGGAGAGTCGATAATAGCTGTCAAAACTCTAAAGCAATGCTCTGAATTAGAATGAAATTGTGTAGTCATAATATCATTCCGAAAATGTCTTTCATCAGTGAGCATTCCAGACCTGTGGTGTGAGTATCACACCTAAAATATCAAATAAAACATGAAAGCCAAACTCAGAAAGAACTCTCAAAACTCTGAGAGTGATGTTTTTGGTCCACCAGTTCCCAAACCAGGAAATCATTTCTCATCATTCCCAAAAGACCACTCCTTTGGTTGGGGAATGGGAGGGAGGCATGACCAACTGTAACAGTAAAAAAAAGAAACCTTAAAGTACAGCTCCTTTTGAATCAACAGCTATCTCAGGGAGGCAGGACATGCTTCTCTACCATCTATGTCCAGTGTGACTGTTAACACTTTGGCAGGAATAAAGATCTTTCTCTGAAGTTGAAATATTCAGCCTTCACTGTGTTCTCATCCTCTACATTTCACTGAGTGAATACCCTAAATTACATGGAACAGCAGTAAATTGGCTCATCATACATAGCCCTGTTCTAAATTTAAAAAGATAAAGAACTAAAAAACGAGAAAGCCTCACATGCAAGCAGTTCAGGGACTAGCGAAGTCCCTTAAGGGGCTGCCACAGTGTTTCCCTAGAAGGTTATGGGTTCAAAGTCAACCTAGGTTTGTGGTGACTAAGGACCATTTAATGTCTCGTGTTAAATGTATGTGTGCCTTCAACATAATGTTCCTAATACGGACGCTGACAGCTTGCATTTGTCATTCTTGCTGACTCTCTTAGGAGTACAGTGGAAGGCTACCCACATGTGGAAACTAAATCATTCCCTGCTATGTAAAAATGATCCTTACAAAGCGTAAACTCTGAGGCACAAAGAACATCTTGCTTTCACGCTGTCTATTGTCTGCCCCTCTTCCATCTCTGAGAAAAAAAGGTATAGCAGCTCTTTGACTGGCAGTCTAACACCCCGATGAGCTCAGGACAGACTTTAAATAGTCAAGACCTACAAGCATGTCCACAAGAATAGAGTTTTCCAAACAACATAATAACTCTCTCAGTTTCCACAAAGCATTCACTTGTGGTAATAAAATGCCAGGTCACAAGTCAAATTTTGACTCCATTACAGAGCATTATCTTTGAATTCTAAACGGAAAGGCAGCACAATTTACAAGCTGTCGGGTTCCAGCCTTACCCCTGAATGACACAGAATAATAGGCTAAACAGTTATAGCTGCTGTAGTCACTACTTGATTAGATTCTTAATGACTTGGCTCTCTCCACAGGTCACTTCAGCCAGTCGTTCAACAAATAGACTTCAAACAATTTGGATTCTAAGCTTCTGCTTGGAATTTCATAGAATTCAGTGAAGAAACCCACCAGCCATCAAAAGAGATTTACGATGACTTAGAGACACTTAAGGTAATTAGAGTACTTCTTTTTGTGAAAAAGCAGAAGTTCATGTGGCTGAGTTGACAGAGAAGGTTTCCACGGAGTTCCTTCGAAGGTTGCAAATGGTTCCCACCTTTAGATTTGATGTTGACTACCAAAGAGTAAGTTGATGAGTGGGAGAATGCCCTCTACGGGGCGCCCCCAGGGTGTGTCAGTGTTGTGTATCTGAGCCGTGCTAAGCGGACTAGCCACCCCAACAGCACAGATCGCCCGGTGGTAGGAGAGGGTGGCAGCACCCATGGGAAATCCTGTTGCTTGAAAGCCCTCCAGGAGCCCAGTTCCCCAGGTTTTTCTGTTGCCTAAAAGATGTCCTCATCACAGCCAGAGAGCTCCCTAGATCCTTGGTTTCACTTACTAGCCATCACTCGAACCTGTGCTACCAGGAAGTTGCGAGACTTTGAAGTTATTTCTTGTCAAGTCACAAGATCAGCTGCGAAATTAGAGTCTGGAAAGTCCTAAGGAGGGCATAACTTTGGGAATACTTCCTCCTCCCAAGAGTGAGGTGAAGGTGAAATCTAACCATGACATGACCCCTAAAAGAAAAAAAGGCAACAAACGCTGTAGCCATTCCTATACCCCCCACCCCCCACCGCCCCTTACAAATCTCCAGAAGCAGCTGTCCTGGCAATGGAGGTGGGCTGAATCTGCCTCAGGTTGAGGCTTCAGGTTTAATACCCAGCTCTCATCTCACATCTACCCACCTATCTATCAATCATTCCTCCATCCAGTGATGGGTACGTGAGATCTTTATTTATAATCTATTCCATCTGCCTACCTAGTAGAAGTTGATCATTTCAGCTATGGAATCTATCTCAAATGGCCATTTTCCTGTTGGGGAAATGGGAAATACTACCTGTTCTAACCTAAAGCAATCTAGGAGGATCTTCAAAGACTGAAGCAGCACTCTGCTGGAAGCCTAGATTTGGCCCAATGATTCCAAAAAGAACTTACAATCTTCCCTCCTTCAGGCCTCTGTACCCACAAACCTTGGGCTTCCCCCGCGCCGAGTTTCCTCCCCTCCATGAGAGGTTCACTTTTCCAGATTCTCAGTATGTAGTTCAAGTACGGGGACCAGATCTGCTCCTCTTGCTGTTGGGTTCTGGGCTCTGGGCTCGAGCCAGAGCAGAGTGTAGGCGGGAACTAGACGGGGTGCGGGATGAGGACTGGGTCAGAATTCGCCAGATCCCTGGCGGGGCGTCATAAAATGAACGCAGAGGCTGCCACAGAGGAGATTGGGACACCGAACCAAGTGCCTTCCGCGCGGCTCCTGGGGCCAGAGTGACGTGGCTTTATCAGGTGGAAACCATGCAGTCCTCCCCACCCCCCCCCCGACCCAACTCGTGAGAGATGTCTAAATAACCACGACCGTCGCCGTCACAACCCTGCCCAGGCCTAAGGAGTGGGGAAGGGGCGCCTTTTCTGCTGAAACTGCGGCTGGGGCTTGTTTGTAGGTTCTCCATTCACCACGATAAATGTAAAGACCAATTAAGGTTTGAACCGTGTACACGGCAGGCTTACGGAGGCTGATAGTGGAACCAATTAACGAGCATGTCCCCTAATTCCTACCGCGGCCGCCGGGCGCACCGTGGATGCCCAGGGGCCTGCGGCGGCTGCCCGGGAGCTCCGCGCCCCTGCCGCGCACTGGAGGCAGGTGTCCTCCCTGTACGCAGGTGTCCTCCTCCAGCGAGAAGGTGCGAGGAGCGGGGCCGCGGGGCGGGTGGGGAGGGCCGCGCCGGGCAAGGAGGCTCAGAGCTAGCCGCCTACGGAGCCCAACTGTTGGCTGCCGGGGCTGGGCGGGTGGGGGCGCGCCCGAGTGGTCCGCGCCGGGCGGGGACGGCGACTGGAAGGCGCCCGGCGCAAAGCCATGCGTAGCCTCGAGGGCGGAGGACAGGTAGCCGCGCGGCAGCCGCCAGGTAGCGAACGGCTCCGGAGCTGAGCGGCGCCGTCCCAAGGTTTCGCCTGCCCCGGGCCCGGCTGGCTTCTGCCCGCCGCGGGGGCGGCCTGGCGTAGGTGGAGTGGGGGCACCTCGGCCTCTGCCATCGCGCTCCCCTTTTCTTTCCGGCTCAGCCCGCTGCCCCAGACATGACCCCCGCGCAAGGTGCTGGTGCTGCGCGCAGCCGGGGCGCGCGTGATTAATGGCCCCAAGGTCGGGGGCGGCGCAGGCACTAGTCTCTCCTTGCCTCGGCCAGGGTGCGAGGGTATCCGGGAGGAGAGGCAGGTCACGGCAGTGGGGGGCCCCGGCACGGCGGCCGCGGAAGAGGAAGAGAAGTGGGAGGTGCGGGTCGGAAAGGCTCATTCCCTCTAGCCCCGGGGCAGGCTCCGCGGTTAGTCCACCGCGTCAGCAAAGTTTGGAGCCACTGGCGCCGCGCTGCGCGGGTCCCTCCCCACGCAGTTCCCTCGGCGGGGTCTGTGCCGCCGTCGCTGCCGGGGCAGGACAAAGGCTCATTAACACGTGATGGGACCGCGCCTCATAAATGGGACTGGAGCGAGAGGGAGCCAGAGACGGAGCGCGAGCGGAGGGAGAGAGCGGGACCGCGCGAGCTGGGCGAGGCGACGGGCACCGGGACTGGCGGAGACGTGCGGCCCCGCGCCGGGCCAGGCGGGGCGAGCAGGCGGAAGCATTGAAGAGCCCAGGGAAGGGGCGAGGCTCGCGGGCGGAGGGGGCGCCAGTCCCGACACTTGTCGCTGGCGGGCGCTGCAGGCAGGGAACGCCGGCTCGTGGTTAGCGCAGACCGACTGACTTACTGACCGACGGCCTGAGCCAGATCCCGCGCCACCCCACCCTGTCCTCCTCCCAGCGCCGGCGCCGCTTCCCTCTCGTTACTCCCGCGGCCACCCCTTCCAGCTCCACTTCTTTTCCGCCTCCGCCTCTTGTAGGCTCCCTCGGCGCCAGTGCCTTCCCCTGGCCCGGGCGGGGCGCCTCCGCTCCCTGCAGATCTCTCGGTAGAGTCAAGGGGGACGTTCCGTTCCAGCAGAGAAGCAGCCTGTGCGCTGGGCGAGAGGTGCCCAGGGAGCTTCCCATCCAAGGACCAGGGCAAGCGAAGGGTAAGACCTGGCAGACTGGCGTTTGAAAATACTTTTTCCGCCTCTCTCCTGCTTGGGTGCTGACCGGTGTGGTCCCCAAGTGACCATCGTGGAGTTATTATTCTGTGAGCGAGTCGTGCGTTGGTGTTTACTGAGCTGTAGCCCCCGCCTGTTAACTGTGGTCTGTGCTACTTCTGGAGGTTTCTACCGTTTACTAGTTACTGAATGTGTGTGCGCCTGGCTCGCTGTACGCACCCGCTGATGTCTGTTTGTGGAAAACGTGTGATTGTGCCTGTTTCAGAAACAGTTAGTGCTTAATGTCTGTAAACCGGAGCAGCAGTTGTCTTTCCAGAGACATACATGGATCTCTGCACCAAACCTAGAAACTGTCTAAAGTACGTTATCAAATGTCCTATAAAGCAATGTATGTCAAATAATAAACTTTTTATATAGAAAAATATAGCTACAGGCAGCACTCTTCTTTGAGTAAAAATAAATGGGCATGCAACTAATACCTAATTTGAATGGTGATAGAACCATTTAACTCGGAAGTGGCCATTAGCTGAGAAAAGTTGATGTGTTTTTTAAAAAGCATTTCTTGCTAAGGCTCACAACCATAAATGGATCAGCTCCTGAATGCAAATGTGTTTGCTGTGCTAGATGTGAGAAGCTGTCATTTGGTCATTTGAAAGTTTAAAAGCAACATGCATGTTTCTAATTTTAGTTTTAACTTGAACAGATGAGAAAAAAATTTCATCAACCAGTTAATCATTTTGTCTCTCATATTTTTTCCTTAAAAAAGTGTTATTCTTGCCTTTGTTGTTGCTTTCTTGATATATTAGGCATCTTCTGGCATTTAATCCAATAAGAGATTAGAATAGATTTATTGGTTTTAAAGGTGTTGAAAGATATTTCTGTGGGTCCCATAACTTGTCATTTTTATTGCCAAGTTAATATCCTTTGAACAACGGGGGATATGCAATTTCTTAGCGGAAACTGAGTGGACATTGACTATCAGTGGGACGGCTACTGCCATCAATCTATTTTGCAGAATATTGAGAAGCTCAGAGCAACCAACCTTTAAGGTTCCCACAGGGCTTTATCTGATTTAAAGTGTTGCTTTTCTAATCCCACCCTGCTGACAATTTGCAAGGGAAGATAGACTGATTGATTTTTCTTGGTCCCTTTTTTTTTCCTGGTACTCCTTTCCCCTCCCCCACTCTTCTAACTCAGTTTAGAGCAATTTTATCAAAATAAAAGGCCATGTATAGTTTCTTAAGTGAGGCAAATTATTTTCTGATTACATCCACTCTGGGTATCCACACACCTCCAGAATCGTAAACATAATTGTAAACATAATATATTGCTGGCAGTTATTTGTAGGTACAACAGTAGTTATACCATAGTTGGGCAGGAGGCTTGAGGATGGATATGGTTTTTTAAAAACTGATTCATTTTAGGTTATCAAAAGAACTTATTATAAAAGGACTCCTTTTGTTCCAAAGATGTCTTCACTCCAGGCGAGGAGCAGACTTGGCTGAGGTATGTATCAAGTGTCCGAGAGGAAGATGTCTCATTGTGTTCCTAAGTCTCCATGGGGGTAAAATGATGCCACAGGGGGAATGCTCAGTCCTGACCCTTCAAAACCAAAATGACTATGCTTGTTGTTAGGAACGCCAATCAGATCTCTCATGCCCCCCAGTTTTAATAGACAACATCAGTAAACATGCACGCATACAAAAAGAAGGTTACGCCTAGTCCTTTCAATAAACCATAGGTGATAGTATCTAATGTGGTGTGTGAAGTTTTCCCTTCCGGTGAAAATGTGATCTCACGTTGGAGTAGCACTCGGCTTTGTTTGTTATCCGCTGTTTTCTGTCTTTTTCTGTTCCCCTTTTCCCAGTGGACTGCGTGCCTCCCTGTCTCGCCTGTGAGGTTGTTCTTCTCTAATAAGCCTAGCTGCAGGATCAGTGTGTTCTTTTTGGCATTTCAAAATGTTAAAATAGTGAAATTGTTAAATGTTACCAAGATGAAACTGCTGGGAATGAAATTCTCCAGAAGAACCACTATATTTGTGGCATATTTCAGTGTATTCTGAAAGAAAACCCCTTGGATTGGTTTATCAATTTTTTTTCAAGAAAGAAGCAGCCCCCTTGATTAGTGTTGATAGGTGTTTAGTATGCGGTGTCAGCTTATTAATTACTAAGGCAAAGCCTGAAAAACTCTTTCAAAACAATGTATGACAGCTTTCTCTGCTTTGACCCAGAATTAACATTAACCACCAGGAAATTGAGACGGGCTCCTTGGTTATCTTACATATTAGTGTTAGGGATTAGAATTGAAATACTTTGTTGTATAAGAATAAACTATTATGAAATGGAACTCCTAACAGCAGTTTACAGTTCACCACGCTTACCAAATGTTTCTTCCCAGAAAACAGTTGGCCTAATAAGGAAGGGGATTATTTCTTATAATTAGCTCTCCAGGAATGCTGCAAAAAAAAAAAAAAAAAAAAGTAACAAATTGAATTTGGAAATCCCTAACAACACGTGATGAGTAACATGAGATTTGGTTATAGCGTCTTGAATTTGGCCGGTAAGCTGGAGCCTGTCCTTTAGGTTGCTGCCTGTAATGTTCTTCTAGGGGGTAATTATGTTAGCTCAGTTGCATGAAGAACACAGATGAGAGCTTTCGTGCCTGCAAAAAAGGATGCCGTGTCTCCACCAGTGTAAGTCTGTCTCTTCTATTTTTGTATTCATCACTTTCTAATTGAACCAACAAATTAGATGAAACCAGCATTTGGGTTTAAATTATTTATAATTCTGTTTTTGACTCTGCAACAACCTGACCCAGCAGTGTTTGGAAGACTGTGCTGGGACCAGGCTTATGTGTTGCCTGTCTACATTTTGAGGGACCACAAGCTCTGCTGATTTTTTTTTTCTTGACTGAAAATTGGTAAGGAAGTTAAAGAATAAGACGAAATCAAAACCAATTGATGTACTTTTTGTTGGCATAATTTTAACTTCATATTTGACCCCCTGTATCTCTGGCTCTTTCCTAATCCTGATCTATGATAATGTTAACATTATAATTACGTGAATGCTGTTTTTGAGGGGTGGAGGGATTTAACTTTGCCACTGAATTGCTTTCAACTGTTTTGATAACCATTTAATTAGATCAGATTAACTTTATAACATATCGTATACATCAACTTAGGTTTCTCTCAGATATATTCTGGACCAAAAGAAACAATAAATGTCATTCAGAATATATAATATCAAATTATATGTTGCATAATTTTAGGTGACTGGATGTATAAACACACTTTTATACATAGGTATGAACAAACTTTTTCATAGATGTATATCATGACCAAAAGAAAACTAGACATCTTGCTTTTATGTATTTAGACATATTTGAACATATAATTTAGGTTTTAAATAACCATTATAGATTTGGGGAAGTGTCCACCTTCCGGGAAGCTGAGCAGATGGACACTAAAGACCCAAGGGAAAGGGATGCATCCACCTTGAACCAAAACGAGGCTGTCCTTGTGTCCCATCACAGCGGGTCAGGGTTTCAGCCCCAGGGGTTCGAAGAATCTCGCGAAGACGCCAGGATGGGCATAAGCACATTTGATCCTTGTTTTATCATCAACAGTAATTGATGGGTTTAACACGGTTTTCACCAGTCTTGCTAATTGCTTATTATTTAGGGAAAGAAAGTTGAAAGAAAGTTGGAAGAAAATATACAAAGTTATGACTGCATCACAAAATGCATGTTAACATAGTAGTATTCGTTGCATATAACAAATTGAATGCTACCACAAGTAAGTTACGGCTATAGGACATTTGTGAGGCCTAAAGAAGGGAGGGTTATGTTCAGTGGTATTCGTGCCTCTCTCGGTACTCTTCAAATGGTTTGATGTTAGATGAATTTCTATCTCAAACAGGGCTGCATGGATAATAGGGAAGTTAGGACATATCAATAATAATAGGTCAAAGCCATCATATGAAGTAATCATTATGAACTTCTAGTTCATAATATAAAACATTTGCCAAAAGTTTCCCTGGGTCATATTTCTTCAATGAATAGGGTACCTCTTAAAAAAATAAACTATTACATTTTATTATAATCGTTTTTTCTAGGAAATTTTTATCTAGTTTTCATTGATATTTTCCATACAGATTGTTAATGTATAATTTGGGGATATCCTCTAATTTAAAATTTCATTTGGACAGGTTAATCGCATAACTTAGTGGCCACGGAATTCTTGAAGTTCATAGTTGTGCTTATGTAGGTGTTTGAGGGAAGGATTGTCTGTTCAGCAGACCTGAGCCAATGGCCCTGGCAAAGTCACCGCAGTTGCTCCAGAGTGCTGTGAGTTCTGTTTTATCCCAGCTGGTGGAATTTTCACACCTGCACTTTAGGAAAGCTTTCGAAGTTTTTCTTTTTTTGTTTGTTTTGTTTTCTTTTGTTTTTGAATGTGTGAGCTGAGACTGGTTAGGTAGGAATCAATATTTTTTAGCTCTTTTTTTTTTTTTAGCTAATTCTCTTTTAACTCACTGTGCCATAGCATTATATTCTCTGTTTTTGAATAAGATTCCTAAAGTAGATTTTGTATTTTTTTAATGCAACAAGGGATGTAAGTTCCCTTTTTTTCCTAAACACAGATGGCAAATCATTCTTCCCTAAGCATATAATATTTATCTAATGTCTTATTTTTCTATTCTAATTTAGATTAATAACTGTTTAGAGTTTGTATTTGTTGACTGGAAATTTGGTATCTTTTGGCTTGACTTCTGACCACCAATATCAACTCTGAATAGCATTTTTAATAGTTTTTAACATCAGTCAATAAAGTGCAGTATAGTTACCTAAATTTGGCAGTGTAATATCTATTTTTTAATTCCTATTAGCAAATTCCATGCTATTGCTTTTTAAAGAAAAGCAGAGGCATTTTTCAAAGACGTGCCAGGCAATCTGCTGTGGTAGTTGGATATACTGGCAAATGCTTTCACAAACTGTGTATGTCAATGGTATATTTAAATATAATTAAAATAACATGCAATTAGGAAATTATATTTGTCAAAGTTTATGTTTAAATGGGAAGGTTCCCCTCTTTTCTTCATCATTTCTTCACCCAGTATTTTAGACCATATGTTTAGAGAAGAAAATTAGAATCAATATGAGTTCTATGAGTAGTTACAAGGAGTTTCACATTTAGATTGGTGATAAATTCCGCTATGCTTCTTAAAAAAAATTTCTACTTTCACATATGAACATTCGTACTAGGAAGTTTTCTAACACTGTTTTATGCTGGTCAAGAGGCTAGAAATGATGTTTTTAATACAGCAAGCGAATCAACATCGTAGATCATATGCCTTTGTCACTCTTGCTTGCTTTTAACTCAGCTATGTTTAAAAATAAATCATTTGACTTATTTTTACAAGAGAGACTTAATGCCACTATGATCAGTGTATTTTGGTTTATTCCCATGTAGATTGTTAAATGGACCAGATTTTTAACTAATTTTAATGCATTGCTACTAGAATTTATGAATGTTTTCTCCAGTTTTTATGTAAGTTGTGGTGAGCAAGCAATATGCATGTGGAGTAAAAGGAAAACTGAATAATTTGACATATAACCAAAGTAAGCAAAAGATTGTCTAAAAATTCTGTATCTTTGCATATGTGGGAATTTAACTTTGGAAAATGTGCAGCTACTACTGGTAATTATATCTAAGTTCTTGCAAATTAAAAAGAAAGAAATCTTTGAATGATTTCAGTCCTCACTAAGGAAACTAATTATGAGTAATCTCTGATCCATTTTTTATTGATAAAATAATCAGAGAGGGAACAGCCTGCCCAAGTCTTATGTTTTAGTGTTTTGGCATACATTTCCATAAACTTACAAATTTTAGATATAAAATACTTGCCATCTATAAGCAGTGTAAATTGTATAATTTTCAGGGTAGTTCTGTAAAATAATTCACAGTGGATCTGCATTACTTGAGCCTGCTGCAAAATTTCTATTTTAGTTTGTGGTTTTCTGGGTTCATCTCCTATGATACATTATTTTATGGTTCTGGGAAAAGAAGAACAGAAACAGAAACATTTCCATCTTTAAATATAACAGCTGTAATGCTAACTACTTTTACTTTTTTCCTGTTCTTTTATGTGCATTAACTATGGGTTCCCTCGCAATGGTGTTGAAAGAAATTGCAAGCAGTCCTATGAAACTTTACATGGACTTTGCCAATAGAATTAGGAGAAAATGGTGTGGAGTTCTTAATTTATGTCTGCATAGTGGGTACTTGTATATCAGATCTTGAAGCCACTTCTCTTTGCTGGATAAGACATATAACAGCAAGTTTCCCGAAACAGTGCAGAGAAGCCGTGAATTGTAGGCTCAGAGGTTTCCTACTTCTGTTTATTTTCAGGCTACACTACATTATTTTATTCCAGTCAAATAAAAATGCCATGGATTTAAAGATCTGTGAGATTACTGTGGCCTGGTAGTAGAGTTTGATATCAGGTAGTGTGATTCCTCCAACTTTGTTATTTTGTCTCAAGATTGCTGTAGCTATTTGAGGTCTTTTGCAGTTCCTGTACTACAAGGCCACAGTAATCAAAACAGCGTGGTACTGGCATAAAAGCAGACATACAGGTCAATGGAACAAAATAGAGAGCTTAGAAATAAATCCACACCCTTATGGTCAATTAATGTTTGAGAAACGAGGCAAGAACGTATAATGTGGTAAAAGTAGTCAATTCAATAAATAGTGTTGGAAAAATTGGACAGATATGTGCAAAAAAAAAGAACTCCACCTTCTTACACTATATACAAGAATAAACTAAAAAATGAATTAAAGACTTAAATGTTAGATTTGAAACCATAAAAATCCTAGACAAAAACATAGTAAAATATTGGACATTTCTTATAACAGTATTTTTTCTGATATAACTCCTCAGCTGAGGGAAATGAAAAAATAAGCAAATAAGACTACACTAAACTAAAAAAACTTTGCACAGCAAAGGAAACCATCGACGAAATTAAAAGACAACCCACTGATTGGGAGAACATATTCATCAAGATGCATCTGACCAGGGGCTACTATCCAAAATTTATAAAGAACTTATAAAACTCAACACCCCCAAAAAACCTAACAATCCAATTAAAAAATGGGCAAAGGACCTGAATAGACACTTTTCTTAAGGGGATATACAGATGGCCAATAAACATGAAAAGATGCTCAATGTCACTAATCATCAGAGAGATGCAAATTAAAATCACACTGAGATATCACCTCACACCTGTCAGAATGACTATCATCAATAAATCAACAAGTGATGGCGATGATGTGGAGAAAAGGGAACCCTCATGTATGGTTAGTGGGAATGCAGATTGGTGCAGCCACTGTGGAAAGCAGTATGGAGATACTTCAAAAAATTAAAGATGGAACTGCCTCATGATTCATCAATTCCACTTCTGAGAATATATCTGAAGAAACCTGAAACACTTATTCTAAATATTATGAGCACCCCATGTTCATTGCAGCAGTATTTATTGTACTGTAGCCAAAATTTGGAAGTAGCCCAAGTGCCCTTCAGTAGGTGAGTGGATAAAAAAGCTGTGGTACATTTACACAAAGTAATACTACTAGGCTGTAAAGAAAAAGAAAAAAAAAGAAGGAAATCTTACTCTTTGTAGCATGGATGAATGGATCTAGAGGGTATTATGCTAAGTGAAATAAGCCAGTCAGATAAAGTACCATAGGATTTCATTTACATGTGGAATCTAATGAACAAATTAAACTAACAGAACAGTAAGACTCATAGATACAGAGAACAGACTGAAAGCTGTCAGAAGGGAGGGGATTAGGAGGCTGGATGAAAAAGTGAAGGGATTAAAAAACCTCACATAGACACAGATAACAGTATGGTGATTACCAGAGGGGAAGGGGTGGGGGGAGGTAGAAGAGGGTAAAGGGAGGAAATAAATGGTGATGGAAGGAGACTTGACTTGGGGTTGTGAACGCAATATAACATAAAGATGATGTATTATGGAATTGTACACCTGAAACCTATACAATTTTATTAACTAATGTCACCCCAATAAATTTTTTAAAATCACATCTGTGAGAGACTGCTTTATCACGAGCAGGCCCCCTTAGCAATCCATTTCAATGATCTAAAAACCTATGCTCATAGAACAGTCTTTCTTGCTATCTAACCTGAATTCTTCTTAAAGGTTAATTCTATTCTTTCCCTGTCTCTCTCTCCCAGGATTTTTCATAGCCATAATCTTTAACAATGGTTCCTAAACTTCAGAGTGTGCTAGAATCTCCTGGGGGCCTTGGTAAAACACAGATGCACCCCAGCCCTAGAGTTTTCTCTTTCTGTAGGTCTGAGTTGCAACCTGATAGTTTGCATTTCTCAAGTGATGCTACAGCTGCTGGAGACAACTCTACTGAGTTGCTGAATGTAAAATAACGCCGAATGCATTTAATAACTGTTGTGGGACTTCTCCAACTATTTTTGTACACTGGAATTTCCCAACCTGTTCTCACCTTTCTGATTTCCTAATTCTTGATCTTCATGTTATTTTTTCTGAATACTTTCAGTTACTCAGCTCCATAAAAAATTACATAATTGCATTACGCAAACCCTAGGAACGATTTGACCTTGTATAAGTACAATAGAACTACCTCATGATTTCAATGGCATAAAAATTCTGTACTTGCATCCAATTTGCATACTTCTTCTTAATCATAACCATATTTATAAAGCATATTTTGCATCTTTACTGAAACCTAGTTCTTCAAGTTCTGTTTGTACATAATTACTTGCATCTTGAAAGTATATTTCTGTTTATATCTTTTATTGTTAGTACACACTGAACATTTTTTATTTAACACTTGAACTTAAGTAGGTGATACATAAGTACCTAGTTTTTAAAATCTTGTCTGAATGGAACCCTGAATTTACGTGATGATAAAAACATTTAAAATTATTCCAGCAAGAAAATAATAGGAAGGAAATTGAATAGTTTAGAAAGCTACTGTATCCTCTATTTGTGTATTTGAACACTTTAGCTCCTGTGATAGTGAAAGATAATTTTCCATTCTTTTTCATCACAGAGTTATGACCTGTGTTGGAGATTTCATATTTGAAAATTGGAAAGCTAAATGTTTCATAAAATAGAAATGAGTTGAGTTTGTTATTAGAATTGATTCTGGGCTCCTGAGACATTCCCTTCTAACTTTTAACCATATCTTGGCATAAACATATCATTTGTTTTCAGTAGAAGCACTTTCCTTTACTCATTCTTAATTACATTCTTGAGGCAGAATTCCAAATATTCACAATTAATTTTTATTAATGTATTAAATTTTCTCAATGTCCTTTTGCCCCAGAAAAGCAATTTGAAATTTAGTTTTTGTAGGTAGTAATAATAACCCATTTGAACCCTCCATAATATATTATCTTATTTAGGTTTTAATTAATTCACTTGTACAATGCATAACATGTTGTAGCAGGAGGAGAAGTTGCTCAGCCAAAGCAAGAAGTATTTCGTAAATAGAATAACAAATCGGTTCCTGAGGGCTTATAAAATCCACTCCATCTAGTGGATGAATTTTCACATAACTTCTCTTTTAAAAAATACTTCCACATGGAGAAACCCATTAATGGGATTCTTTGGGAAAGAACAATGCATAATAGCATGCATTTCAGGGAAGGAAAAAGGCCATTAAAATCATAATTTTATATATCGTCTTTAAAGGTCTACATCAACAGTGTATAACTAGGATTTGTTGAGGGTTGCCCATGTCACAAAGATGTCTTTATATATCATTGTTACATGGCTAAACATCACTGTTCATAATATACACCAGGGCTGAATAAGAACAACAGTGCTGGCTGGTGTGGCTCAGTGGATTGAGGCCTGGCCTGTGAACCAAAGGGTCCTGGTTCGATTCCCAGCCAGGGCACATGCCTGGGTTGCGGGCCAGGTCCCCAGTGAGGGCCATGTGAGAGGCAACCACACATTGCTGTTTCTCTCCCTCTCTTCCTCCCTTCCCCTCTCATTGAAAATAAATAAAATCTTTAAGAAAAAAAAAGAATGATAACAAAAAGAAATATCCTTGACCATAACCTCCACTTGCTGTCAATATCACTGCTACTTGATACTGAGCTAAAAGATCCTGGGACAAATAATTGTTCATGCCTTTTATGTAACTTTTACATTTGAGTAGTTTTTTTCAGATGGAAGTTTTTATGAGACCAAGATTTAGGTTTAATTCTCTAATAATCAACTGACTTTGTGCCAAGGAAAATTACCCACAGATAAAAGCCATTCTGCTAAGATAGCTCTGCCATGTTGCCAGTGCACACCAATATTCATTTAGTGAACAGGCATTGAGTACCTGCCTTGTGCCAGGCAGAGCACATACAAGGCCATATAAGACAGGGCCCTACTGTCAAGGTTTGTGATCTGAGAGATTTGGAAACAAGAAAGACTGCTGTAGGCTGTCTCAGCAGTGCCCATCATCTCTCCTTGGGAGAAAACCTCAAAGCAAGTATAGGAAGGGCATTTGTACAACCCAGTAGTATTTGATGATGAAGTATAATGTGCCTATTACATGCATTCATATTCAATTCTATTCTGTCATCTGTGGAAGGGGAAGGGCAGATGGGTGGGCTTTATTTGATTGGGTGAGGTAGAATGGACAGTCATTTCCATTGCTTCCTTGACCCATATTCATCACACAGGTGTGATTCATGGATATATAATGTCTACAGTACTAAGCATAGAGTAAACATACAATAAAATGTGTTCAATGAAGCATCTAAGGACCTTTAACTTTATATCCGTCTCTGTGCCCTCGGGGCACCAAGAGGCATCACAGACACTCTCTTGTTGGAGCCCTACAGAATTTCTTCTGCCTGATTCCAGCCAAGACTTTAGAATCTAGCCTCCAAGAGTCTTCTTCCCTTTGGGTCCAAGAAAACTACACTGCTGTAGGTGGGAAGTTGAGTGACTTCAATGAATTTCTCCATATAAAGAGTGAGCGTTTAAAGCTTGTTTACTAACAACAGTCCCATCTCATTCAGACCTAAGGAGGTACCCTCTTCATTCATCACTGGTGGTGTGGAGGCTGGCATTGCCATTCACAGTCCTTACAGTTGACTAATGAAGAAAATACAAACCTATCTAATTAAAAAACAATAGTGGCAATGACAAGTTAGATTTTATTTCTTATTTGCCAACAGTCACTGCAAATAGGTTCTAATCCAGGGT
Organism: Micronycteris hirsuta; assembly: GCA_004026765.1. NCBI lineage: Eukaryota > Metazoa > Chordata > Mammalia > Chiroptera > Phyllostomidae > Micronycteris > Micronycteris hirsuta. The sequence goes on along the minus strand of PVJI01003694.1, from coordinate 67,518 downwards.
TAGGATTTATAGCTTACAGTTAATTGTCATACTTTGTCCCTGAAGACCATAGAGTAAGGATGATTTGCAAGTGCCATGGATATCCTTTCTGCAGTCAGCAGATCATTCCTCCAGATTTTAGCTGTTCACTGTGTAAACTTATCGAGTACTATTTATTACCTCCTTTTCCCTCAGTCAACTCTTGCCCCTTCCTTAGAAATGGAAAGAAGAGTGTCTTCTTCAGTGGCTCCTGAACCTCAAAGTTGAGCAGGGACTTTGAGTTATGCAGACCTGCTTCAAGTTTTAGCTCTGCCCCTCTAGTCGGAGACCTTGGACAAAGCATTTTACCTATCAGTTTTCTCATATGCAGAAGGGGGATTGTCACAGCACCTATTTCATGTAAATATTAAACAAAAGTAACATATGTGCTTAGTACAATGCCTGGCACATAAATATTCAAATGTTTCTTATTGAAATATTTGGAAATTGGAATTTTCTCTATTGTGCATTTAAAACACCAAATTCTTTGAGATTGGAATCTGGAGAATCAAGACTTGTTTTAGTTGGGTTTAATTCATATGCTCATGGATTCAAAGAGAAAATACCCCTTATTGAAAAATTAATTTCAGTTTCCTTAAACTGAAAAGTATGCTGCACCGTTAGACAACACGTTAGCATACTTGAAACTATTGCTGTCCTTGGTAATGAATTGTAAAGATAACCTATGTAATAGGTTCTACATACATTACAGATCAGAATAATATACTGCTTTTGACTTTTAATGACCAGACCTCATATGGAAGATAAAGACAATCTTATGGAGTATTTTATACATAGACAAGGGTTCTACTGAATTAAACACTTTGTATGTTCTATTTCAAGGAAAGGCTGCTTCAATTATGCATGATTTCTTTCTTTACAGATTATGTAGAAAAGGTATCTGTAAAGGAAAAAAAGCAAAGGCACTTATTAGTAGGAAACATCAAAACAGCTAAATTAAACAGTAGATGGAATTAGTTATGAAAGTCAGTGAATCATTTGTATCATTAATTTGCATGTGGGGTAGGCTCATCACCTGCTAGTGAGTGCCTGTTCAGTGTAGTTTAATTTGTTGAGTCCTGAAATTCTTTGTTTTTAACAAGCCTTTAAATGTTAAATAATTAAGCATGCCTCAGGTTAAATTTGAAAAGAAATATAGTCTTATAAGTGTCTTAATGTCTGTTTATATAAATTGATATATTTTCATGAAAAATCTAACACACATTTTGTTAGCAAGAATAGACCAGAGAAAATAGTTCATTTAATAACTTCTATTCTACATTAGAAAAAAGGAAAAGCTAAAGCTTTGAGAATCAACTGAGCATTACAAGCATAATGGAATTTTTTTAATATATGGGAAAAAGAGCTGACATTAATACTAGGAAGAATGATTATGTATTTTTGCCTGAATTATCAGGATAATTAAGTCAATCCTTTATTTCTTTTTGCTATAGAAGATGATGCAAAAAGTTACAAAACTACACATTGTTAGGTAAGAGTTAGGAAAGGCTCAGTTGTCCATTCAGCTGTAGCAGAAATATTATTGAGTTATGATGTTGTCCTGTGAGATCTGCTGTGTATACTGAGGGCTTGACTTAGACATAATGCAATTACAAGGCAATTAAAATTTTTCCTACTAACTTTAGAGAAATGCATTAGCTAGTTATTTTTCTTGATCAAATTAGTAGGAACCAGACTTGTTCCCAGAAGTTAATGGGAAAAAAAACAAGTCTATCCACCGGCATCATTGTTCTCTCGAACCCTTCACAAGGCTCTTCTGTGAGGCCAGCCAAGCAGAACAACACAAGACCAACAGAGAAAGGAGGGAATGAACAGGGTTCAGCCAGGGCCTGGGACTCTCCTACATTTGATATCCTGGACTCCTGGCACTTTTGATCCTATGGGCTTGGCATTGTCTCCTTAAAGTATTTATAAACTTAGAATTTTAGAGAAGGGGCTGGGATGGGCTGATAGCAGTCTGTAGCTGCACAGGGAGCACGAGTCCTCCTGAGGCCTCCAGTGAGTCTTCTGCCTTTCTGGACTGAACGACCTGCAGGAAGCAAACTCTGCCTGGTGTCTGTTCCCCCAGAGATACTGTACAGGCCAGAACTGCACGGATTTTGACTCCAGGTACAAAAGTGATAAATATCTGAATTATTGAAATGTCTCTCTGAAACAAAGAAGGTCTCCAGCTGGGCAGTGAAGAATAATATCACCAGCTATTAAACTACACTGATATAGAGAAGATGCTATTTGAAGTTTTGTTTTGAGGACTTTCTTGATGCTCATCCTAGTCAGACCATGGACATCTTATATTTTTAATGGTTATAGAAACAGAGATCTAGACTCTGGGTAGATTTTTAAAAAACTCCATGCTGCTACCACATGCATAAAACTTCTTTGATGATAACCATAGATTGCTAATTGATGTGTAAGTTTAGGGGGTGGGGGGCTGGATGGACAGGCAGGTGTGCATATAGGGAGATGAATAAAAAGAACAGGGAATGGTATTCTAATAAATTGAAGTGTTCAAAAATAATAGATACAACACATTAAAATATTTTTATTATTATAAAGGCATGATTTCTAGCTTAAATGATCAGAATATGTTGATTTTATTCAAGCAGAATTCAAGGAAAATCCCCTTAAATGTCATTCAATCATTCTTTTACTATAACTGTGATAAAAACCAACTGCTTCTTTAATAAGTACATCTATGCATCTTGCTAGAAATTTTCAATTATGATTCTTCCCAGTAGCAAACAAAAACAAAATTAATGGCAGCTGCATCCCCCAAAGCTTAAACTATATTACTAATGAACTCTCAAATAAAACTCTCAGTGCAAAAAATAAGCAGGTGGAAATTACTGTAATAACCCAGATGCAGAAATAAAAGCAAGAATTACTGAAATGCAAAGAACAGTTTTCCTGCCATGATCCCATTAACTTAAAATAGCCTGTACACAGTGGTATTTGGACATTACTGAGATCCTTGAACTGCATGAAATTCATATATATTTTTAACTGTATTCTTTAATTATATTTGGCTTATAATGAACAGAAGTTACTCTGTCTCATAACCATTCTTGGTTGCAATAAAATGAGAAATTGTGATCACATGTGGTGATTTTAATCTAGAGTAAATCATAGGCACACATGTTTTACATGATGGAAATAAGGCCTGTGATCCTTTTTCTTCACTTTATAGCTCTTCTAAATGCTAGTTTTAGTCCTTGAGGCCATGCCAGTAGGCAGATGCACCAAGATGGGCTAGGATAGGAAATAGTGATTTAGTAAAAGGTAGTCTTTTTAATGACTACAATTTACCATCAACCTCAATTTGTGTTTGTAAGAAGCTTGAAGACTTGAATGTAAGATTCAAAATGGCTTTATCCTAGTTACTATTAATCCTTAAAACTACCAAAGGCAGAAATTCTGAAGTCTGAGCAACATGGATTCAGCTACATACTTTTCATATTCTGGACAATCTACTTAACATCTAATGGCCTCCATGTCCTTGTCTGTGAAATGGGAACTACGAATAAGCACCTGATAGAGTTGTCATGATAGAATATATGTAGAATCTCTCTCAAATGCCTGCGATATACATGTAGACATTCCCCTTCCTTTACCTGTGTGTATGTACATCCTCTGTTTTCCTTGTGCTCTAAGTACTGAGACAAAAATAAAATTGAGTGAGCAGCCTATGATCTAATTAGGACAATGAATTATCTTGATATATAAGTAATAATATAAGGCCGAAAGCCATAGTGCCGAGAAATGTTAATAATTAACATTTATTGAAGAGTTAAATTTTGTGCCAGGCACCATGTTAAGTGCTTTTTTCAATATTTAATTTTCAGCACAATTCTATGACTTAGGCCTCTCCCTCCTCCCTGTTTTACAGATGAAACGCTGACATTTTGAAAGACTGACGCGGACCTGACACTGATCTTGGACTGCTGACTCCTAACTCAGTGTTCCCTCTACTGGCTGGGATCACTGAGGTGAAGAAGGGAGATAGTAGCGTCCCTGTCTCAGGTTAGAGAGATGGTTTCTCATAAAGGTTAAAGGCAGCTCTAGGCCCGTACTGTCCAATGTGGGAGTCCCTAGCCACGCATTGCTGTGAAGCACTTAAAATGTGGCCAGGTCCACATGTTGAACCTACATATTCAACGTGAGTGATATTATTTTGGATACATTGGGTTAAGTAAACTGTATTATTAAATTAATTTTCTCATTTACATGTTTCTTTTTACCTAGATATTGGAAACTAAAATTGCATGCGTGGCCCACATTACATTTTTATTGGATAGCACTGCTCTAGAACTAGAACACCTGGGTTCTTTCTGACTCTGCCGCCTACTAGCTTCCCGAATGGCAAATTACCCACTCTGAGCCTTCCTCCTATAAAAGGGGGACAATAGCAGCACTTACCTCACAGGACCATTGTGCAAATAAGTAATTTGGCACATGTAAGAGGCTCAGAATGCCACTTGCACATAATCAGCTCTCCATGAGTGGTTCGGAAGGAAAAATCAGCAAGACTTCGTAGTCTACCTGATTACAGAGGCAAAGAAGGAGGGGGCGTCAGGGGTAAGTCTGAGGTACGAGCTTGGACAACTACAGAGATCATTCACAATACCGCGAGAAGTGTGAGAAACGACATGACTGAGGGGGATTTACTGCGGCATTATTTGTACTGGCGAGAGATGATAAACTAAACCTGCATTTATCTAATGGATTCTTAAGGCAGCTACAAAATACAGGGAGGTTTTGTGGCATTGTCTTGTAGGTAAAAAAGTAAAGTGCAGAGTACTATGTATGGTATGTTAGAGTTTGTTAAAAAGTAAGTAGAGGGGGAATGGCTAGACATACTTGCCTACATATGCATGGACTCTCTCTGGAAGGAGTGACAAGAAACTTCTTGCCTCTGAGGAGGAAAGCTGGTTGCCTGGAACATCTGGACGAGAGAGATTGACCCTGCTATATCCTTCTGAACCTTTTGAAATTTGAATGTATAATGTAAATAATGAACATTTCAAATAAATCAGTCTTTTATTGGGAAGTGTGAGCGGAGAGTCACCTCCTTGAGAGAAGGACCTATGGGATGGACTGGCTCCCAAAGCGGCTTGGAAATGGGCTCAAGCTTTGGTTTGGGGCTCAAATATCCATCAGATTAATTGCCCTTCTTTCCTCTAATTTTAAGACAAGGCAAGTAAATATTATTAAATTACTCTTTAATGTTAATAAAATTCAGTAGTCGCCCATTAGTTTCATACGGACCCTCTGTGGGAGTCCAGCCCTCTCTTTCTAATCTGTTATCATATTATAAGGCTGGTGGATGGCATAAGAAAACAGATAATGTGCCACATTCTAGTTAGGGAAATAAATGTATAAACTCAGGACTAAACGATATGATATCCTGCCCCCACTCACACTAATCCTGGATAGTCTTAGCCTTATCATCCTTTCTTGGGGGAAGCCTCCTTTGACCCCGTAGACTGGCCACTCCCACAGCACCCTGTGCGCCCCCAGTTGTAGCTGTCACCTCACTTTCTCATGTGCATGGGGTCAGCTGCCTGTCTCCTGCTACGCTGTACTTCGTGTGGTCACGGACTCTTACTTGATGCAATGTGTCCCTAGTGGCTGGTGCAGTGCCTGGCATGTGGTGGGTGCTACATAATTTGTTGGATGGATGAATACATAAATTATTAATTCAGACACATAGGGTCTCTGTATTTTAGCAGGAGAACTCAGAATTTTTAAATTTGTTCCAAGATAATGAGTATCTTTTTTCCCTCCAGTACAGTGTAATATTATTAGTAACAACAAAAGACAGTAAATAAATATTGGTTTTTATGATTATTTTAATTGTTATAGATATCACTCAGTACTTCTAATTTTTTTATAAGCTAACTTCTAATAGCCACGTTTTAAACAAGTGTTTACAAATAGTAAAATCAATTCTCTGGCTGTTTATTTTGAAACAAAACCAAATTGCTTAGAATTGAAGAGCCCTCACAATTTGGGCTATCCTCTCAGCCGTCCTGATTTCCAGTGCTGTCCACCGGAAAGCCTTGCATGATGAGGCCTGTCTGCTGCCCTCAGCGTGCTGTGTCCACACACCACTCCTGGGGTGTGCCGCCCGGAAGCACTGTCCCCTGTCACTCCACTCCAGTGATAAAGGTCTTGGTCTTCTCATGAGCCTCAGTGCAAGCTTGCCCTTCATGACACTTTTCTTGGTTAGCGTAGACATTTTAGAAGCATTCCTAGCCATGGCTCAGTCCAAACACCACCTCTGGGTGAAGAAACTTGTCTGATGGAGCCAGGACTGGATCCCAGGTTTTCCTGCACATGTTTCCTTTGGGACTTAGCAATTTCTCCCCGCCCCTGCACACTCAGCACACAGGCCACACTGCACAATCTCCTGTTTCACGCTATCTTGTTCTTCGGTGGTCTTGCACGTTCAGTCTTACCTGTGGAGCAAGGTAATTAAAGTCTTCCAGAGCAGACTATGTGACACCTTGTTCTCCCTCATCCCCACCAGCACTAGGGTACTGCATGTGTGACTGTCGAAGCCACGTGGTAAACACTTCGTAACATGCATGTGAAAGGCACGCCACACCCAAGACATATTTTCTTCACTTGACATCAGACCCTGGCAGTCCACACAGGACTCTCACAGCGACTTACATCCAGAGAACTTAAATAACGAAGGAAACGTGTTTCTGGTGCATGCCAGGTCAGCAACTTTTGGGTGGCTTTTAACTAAGTGACTGACTCATTTTATTCACTGAATCTGGCAAGGATTTCACCTGTATTCAGAGACAGGAATGGAATAGCGTGATGGTATTCATTGAAGATTTTTGTTTGTTTGTTTTAATTCTCCTGGTTTTCTCACCATTCAGCTTATCTGTTTTCCCTCTGTTAGGACTCTCTGCTGCCAGAGTCTTTCTCAGTCATTTTGAGTGCGGCCTAACTGAAGACGGAGGTTATGAAGTCCATCCTGGATGGCCTTGCAGACACCACCTTCCGCACCATCACCACAGACCTCCTCTACGTGGGCTCGAATGACATTCAGTACGAAGATATCAAAGGCGACATGGCATCCAAATTAGGGTACTTCCCGCAGAAATTTCCTCTAACTTCTTTTAGGGGAAGTCCCTTCCAAGAAAAGATGACTGCAGGAGACAACCCCCAGTTAGTCCCGGCAGACCAGGTGAACAACACTGAATTTTACAACAAGTCTCTCTCGTCGTACAAGGAAAATGAGAACATTCAGTGTGGGGAGAACTTCATGGACATGGAGTGCTTCATGATCCTGAACCCCAGCCAGCAGCTGGCCATCGCCGTGCTGTCCCTCACGCTGGGCACCTTCACGGTCCTGGAGAACCTGCTGGTGCTGTGCGTCATCCTCCACTCCCGCAGCCTCCGCTGCAGGCCTTCGTACCATTTCATTGGCAGCCTGGCCGTGGCAGACCTCCTGGGGAGCGTCATCTTTGTCTACAGCTTCGTTGATTTCCACGTGTTCCACCGCAAAGACAGCCCTAATGTGTTTCTGTTCAAACTGGGCGGTGTCACCGCCTCCTTCACCGCCTCGGTGGGCAGCCTGTTCCTCACAGCCATTGACAGATACATATCTATTCACAGGCCCCTGGCCTATAAGAGAATCGTCACGAGGCCCAAGGCGGTGGTGGCCTTTTGTCTGATGTGGACCATAGCCATTGTGATCGCTGTGCTGCCTCTCCTGGGCTGGAACTGCAAGAAACTGCAGTCCGTTTGCTCAGACATCTTCCCGCTCATTGACGAAACCTACCTGATGTTCTGGATCGGGGTCACCAGCGTGCTGCTGCTGTTCATCGTGTACGCGTACATGTACATTCTCTGGAAGGCCCACAGCCACGCAGTGCGCATGATTCAGCGTGGCACTCAGAAAAGCATCATCATCCACACGTCGGAGGATGGCAAGGTGCAGGTGACTCGGCCAGACCAAGCCCGCATGGACATTAGGCTGGCCAAGACCCTGGTCCTGATCCTGGTGGTTTTAATCATCTGCTGGGGCCCTCTGCTTGCGATCATGGTGTATGATGTCTTCGGGAAGATGAACAAGCTCATTAAGACGGTGTTTGCCTTCTGCAGTATGCTCTGCCTGCTGAACTCCACCGTGAACCCCATCATCTACGCTCTCAGGAGCAAGGACCTGAGGCATGCTTTCCGGAGCATGTTCCCCTCCTGCGAAGGCACTGCACAGCCTCTTGACAACAGCATGGGAGAGTCGGACTGCCTGCACAAACATGCGAACAACACAGCCAGTGTTCACAGGGCCACAGAAAGCTGCATCAAGAGCACGGTCAAGATCGCCAAGGTGACCATGTCTGTGTCTACAGACACGTCTGCTGAGGCTGTGTGAGCCTGACGCCTCCTGGGTAGCACAGGAAAAGAAATTCTTTTTTTTTTTAAAGCTCAAATTCTAGAAGAGTCTGTCCTCATCGGTTGTATTTTTTAAGTTCATCATGCTCACTGAAAAGGTGATTTTCACCATGATCAGTTGTCTGTTCTCTAATGTTTTAGCAGTGTAGATTCTCAAATGCCATTCTCCAGGGATTTACAGTGAAGAAAGCCTGTTGCTTAAGCGACCGGAAGGTCCTTCAAAGTCTCAGTGAAGTAGGAGGGAAACCTTCTGCCACACAATTTGAAGTCTAAGTACCAATAGAAAAATGCCATTGAATGAGTAATGCCTTTGTAACCACACTTTCATTATAATGTGAAATGTATTTGTCCATCAGTATCAGAGCTGTGCACATTGATAACACTTATAGTACTAAAGTAGAGCTATTTTGTAAAGTGTGTTGTGTCCTGTGAGATGTGTATCAGTGTTTACTATGTGTTGTTTATATTCGTTTAGTTCAGCAAAACTGAAAAGTAGAATTTTATGAAAACAATGGACATAAGCAGTGGATGTATGCCAATGAGACCACTTTTTTAAACAGCATTGCTCATGATATAACTTTAGAAAATTTAATATTTTTTCAAACATCTCTATTTAAATTTGACATTGGAAACAACCATAAAGGTTTATTTTTTCTGTTAATACAACAAGAAGAACTTGAAGACTCTCCAAAGTTTTGAGCAGAATTCATTGACGCTTAAAATTTTATGGGCTCTGCATTTTCATATAAGGACATTTATTCTCTTCTGTACTAAAGCTGTTCTCTTGGGTGATGGATTGCAGTTAGAATGGAAGAGAGAAGGCGTATTGACTTTTTCTTGCTGACTTTCTTCAGTCTCCAGCTATTCCTGGACCTCTTAAGACAGCATGTGTCAATCTCAATGTGTATCGTTCTCACTGTGCAGTTGCTGTTTACCTGAAAAGTATTGTGTTCTTATATTCCAGGTTTAAGTAGATTTCATGCCTGGGTGGCCAAACAACAGTTTTCATTTTTACTTAATTGAAAAGAAGTATTGTCTGGATCAGTAAAATTATACTGTGTAAGTGTGAATATAAATGTGTGTGTGTGTGTGTTTTTATGCTGTAACTATTACGGTAATGTCATAAAGTGAGAAAACTGTGACCAAGTGTAAACTGTACCATTGCTGCACTCTTGTACATGAATTCAGTTTCTAAAATTGAGCTCATTCAGAAGTCTTGTTGATAACGTACTGACGATGAGCATTCAGAACCCTCTCCCCGACCCCTGTCTTTAAGAGGTTGGGTTAAGTATTACTAAATCGACCTTTAGGTATTCCATAAGACCAGTGTTTAGCAAGGAATAATAAGTAATGATCATTCAAGTGAAGGTCCGTATTTACATTGTTAATGTCAGGAAATGAGAGCGTTTTGGTTCCTGAGCAACTAATATGGTCCATGGAGATGTAAGTCATTATAAGCGAATTGATCCTAAAAAATCTTCAGTGACAACATTTTTCAGTTGTGTTTGTAAGCAGTGTGACCCCAGTTTAATTAACACTAGACAGAATTTGCTGGAAGTTAGACGGCCAGGTCCAGCCCATGTGGCTAAGGAGGATGATCAGACCGCGAGTGGGTGAGACAGAAAAGGGCAATGAGGAGCTGACACACTCACGGTTGAGGCCTGGATGACACAGGGCTGCTTTTGTGCCCAGATGCCCTTGGGGACAACTCAGCACCCAGCTTTGTCTATGTAGGTTTGAGCTAGGGAATAGACCTCTTGTCTGGTCTTGGTTACCAAGACCTGCTAAAGCATGAAGATGAGCACGGCTCTCTTGCCTCTTATGCCCTAGTCTGTTCCTCCTTAACGGTTCCATGGGTGCTAAGAATTAGGCCCTTTCCCAGTAAGCACTGATATTACTTAAGAAACCACTTGACTCTGATTAACTTTACCTATAATCTCCTTATACGGATACAGCATGGCTCCTGCAGGATCCAGAGGCCTGCAGAGCATGAAGTAAAGTGGAGAGCTAGCATTTTGGGTGAGTTTTTTAGGGACTTAGATACCTGCTCAGCCTGGTGGAGTCTCCTGGCAGTGTATGGTCTAAGGCTGGCCTGTGGACCAAGCTGAGATACTTAAAACCATCTGTCTGTAGAACTCAAATCCACCTGCTGGCTCCCTTACTGCACCTCTCTGTGATCTGCACACGAGGGCTCCGGTTGCCAGAGGATCAACACGATCTCATTAGAAGGAGAAAAGATTCTTTATGAAAAAACTCACCAGGGCCTCGTTTTCATTTTAGAAATGCCACTCTTTTCTCCCACATCACCCTGAATATTAATCCGCATGTCTCAGAGCTTACCAGGCAGTACCAACATTCTTCTCATAGCGATGAAAACCTGGTGAAAGTGAAATTCTAGTTATTGGGTAGGAAAAGAACAACAACTCCAGGATTCATTTTTGAAACTGTATTTGTTTGTATGCAATGTACACTTGATAGTGTGTTGTGCTTTCAAGATCTAAATCACATGTACTCAAATAAGGGACCATGGGGCTGACAGCACTGCTCGTGGTGCTCACTGGTATTCTAGAAATATCTGTGAAATATCATCATGTATGTGGTATGCCACCTTCATCTGAAAACATTTGAATTAGTTCGATTTCCTTTGATGCTTTTAATATCATTTCCTAACCTGGGTCATTCAAATGTTCTCCCCATGAATATGCTCATTACAGTTACCATTTATTAGTATCATTCATTAATTAGTCCCCCAATTAGACCTATTCATTTAGACATAATTTAGATTCTAATACATTTTAAAAAGCCCAGCTTCAGACTGATCTCCTTTCCTCCGAGGGTAACATCTTGGTCCTGACCTTGCACTCTACCTGCCGTCCCATGTCTTCAGAAAGGGCCGAATTTCCAACCTGCTCAATTTCTTCAGAGCAATGATGCATCTTTCAGTCCTAGGCCAGTAGTTTTATTTAGACAAGAAGGGCTGCCTCCGAGAACCTCTAATTTTCATTACATATGAAATATAAGGAAAAGAAACACGGGTCTGGAAGAAGCCTCCCCATCACTCCAAGTCAAGTCTACCTGGCACTGAGTGTCAAGGCCCTGGAGCCGCTTAACCTCGCCCTGCAGAAAACAGGCCCGAGCACCGCATGAGAGTTAGGCCCTGGATGAGTAGCATTCTCATTACTGTCCTAATGATTAATTTCTGCCGTTCCATGTTTGTAAAGGAGACCACTGATACCACGCGCAAAATTAGATTTCTCACAATCTAACTGTATATTTGTAAGATATTTTAAAATCTCCTAAATGCTGGGCGATGGCTCTTAACAATTGTCTTGCACTGGCCTTCTGATGAAATGTTAACAATGCCTATTGTAATATAGACAAAACATCTTATCTACTGATTTGGGCTGAATGTATATAAATAGGTTTTCAAAAACGTCAGATGTTTAAGCAGTGGCCTACAAATCAGTAATTTTCGGGTAGAAAAGTTTCTTTACATTGCTGTGGCATCCTAAAAGCTATCTTCATGTAAATTTAGTGCACTAGGCCTGCTGGGGATTGGAGTCCCCAAGAGAGGAAGCCTTTTCTTGTAATAATATAAATGAAGATGCTAGATCATCTAGATTCTTACTTCCAGTGTTTCAAGTGGAGAACAATTCTTTATTGTCTGTAAATCTAGCATTATTACTTTTCCTCTTAGAAGAATATTGTATTGTTAGATGTTTGTTGAGCTGGTGACATCCTTGCAACTGCTGTAATTTCTTTGTTAGTAATCTGTATAATATTTCGTACACAAGTACCAGTAAGGTTGTTATTCACTGTAGCTCCAGTCATTAAATTACTATAGCAAAGTAGCACTTCTGTAATACTTACAATATATTCAGCCCACACTATATTTTATTTCAATGATGTAATTAAACTGTTATTTATAAAATTGATTGTTATAAATTAATTACAAAAGAGAAAACATCCCATTGTGTCTATTGTCCAAAGTTACCTGGAATCAAATAAAAATTCTAGATTATCATAAAGAACATAAAATACCTTTGAACTCTGCCTTCTTTCTCAGTCTGATGTTAAGACATTTGGGATTTAAGTTCTAAAAGATTGTTAAACAACTGATTATTAGTTCCCAAATAACACAACTTTATTGGGAAACGGGGACAGATTGGATTAGTATATTCATTTTTAGCATGGGAAAAAGATGCAAAAGCCATCATTTGCATAATAAAGGAACAAAGCCTGCAATGCCTTTTTAAAGCACTTTTTCATCAGAGTTTAATAATTTTGCAGTAAATTAAACTAAACAAATGTACTGTTCATGATGTGTAAATTAAATTAGAATTTAGCAGATTTAATAAAATATGTACATCTAAAGGATTTATAAACATCATGTATTCTGAACCATGTGTAAGAGATTACTTTTCAGTGTAGCTTGTAACAAGTCACACAATTTTTATTTGAACAATAAGAGAAAATAGTTTAGAAACTTTATAGTGCAGTAAAAATATTACAATTAAGTTTACACAATATTAATATATGAAATAAAGGGTGTTTGAAGTTAACTTTAAAAGAATGCTTTAAATTTTCAAATAATGACTTGGCAAACATTGAAAAATAGATTATTTTTAATAACTATAATCCAAATTTATAATTTTCCCTCTTTTAAGGTTAACTACATAATTGAATGTGTCTGATGAAAAGGAAACGACATGTTCTTAGTTTCTAAATTTTATGCTGAGACTAGATGAGAATAAGATATTTCAGTATCTTCATACAAACTCAAAAACGGATCCCCAGTCAATAATGTATGTTGCCATCTATAATGAAATGCACACTTAGAATGATGTAGAAACAGAAAACCAGTTAAGGTATGGGAAAATCTCCATAGTCTGTCCATAGATTGTTTAAACTAGAAAAATTCCACCCTCCCCTCTGGACTACACTATGATCAGTTTCTTCGGGGCTGGAAGTAATAACATGGCTCCATACTGAAATGTAGAAAGTAAATGATACACCTCAGCATCATTACTAACTTTTCTGTCCCTGGAATTATAGTGAGGAACATTTGGAATGTACATATCTGATAGCTTAGGGGTAATGAAATGTGGAATGGGCATGTTTCTAAACATCTCAGAAGTACACGTCATTGGTCTACTACCATCTGAACCACTTCAGAAGTTTCTGGGTATGGGTAAGCAGTGAATATATAGGATTATAGAATACATAGTTCCCTGTGACATACCCAGATGAAAAGAAAATGGTAGGACGGAGTGACAAATGGGATGAGTAATTAAAAAATATAGTTAGTCTTGGATTAAGAGAAAAATGAGATTCTGGGACTCCCAGTATTAATTACAGCACGTTCATTGTTTTGAACATGGTTGCCAAAATATCTGTAGAGCAAATTAATAATTTTTTCTTAAAATTATTAAGATAATAAAAATTTTAAGATTATTATTTAAAATAGTAATCTTAAAATAGTTAATATTATTATCTTATAAAATTATTAAGATATAATTTTTCTTAAAATTATTAAGCTAAAATACATGACTAATGCAGCATTTCAGTTATTAATAATAATAATAACAATAATAATAGAATTCAACCATCTTTTTAAGTGCTAGCCATTTGAAAATGTCCCAATGTTTTTTATCCAGTACACAATCTTTTGGCTAACATCAGAATAATGATGAATGTCAACGATGCCCGGCTTTGACTGACAGAGGCAGCTACTGTGCTGGAAAGAACATTGCAGAAGAAATTATCAGGCCAAGAACACAGTTCTGGGTCAGTCAATTTCTGGCAGTTTGGCCTTGAACAAGCTACAACATCTGGTCTGGTTTTCTCATCAGCAAAAATGCTAGCTCTGAAAATATCAGTATCAGAGAATATAAAGTGTTTTGAAGAGCTCTGAACACTGTGAAGGGCTATTCCAATGTAAATTAGAATTAATTCATGTTCAAATAATTCATTTTATCTTAGTTATTCAGTTAATGTCTCCACCAAGCCTCTAGCTAATCAGAAACAAAGAAGATGCATTTTGTTGTGCCTACTGCGTGGCAGGCACTGTCCCAGCACTTTATATTGGCACTTTATATATGTGTATATTATTTAATCCTCGAGCAATCTTATGATGTATATTTATTATTAATTTCATATAGGTGGGACAAAAGCTCAGTAAGGTAAAGACCGATAGCTAAGGTTAGAATGCAGGCCTCTTGATTCAAAGCTTATGTTTATATTATACCACAGTGCCTCTAGTTATCCATTCATGATTCATTTAAAGCCATATATTCCACAGGTATTTGTCAAAACTCCCTTGTGCTAGGGAATGCAAAGATGAAGACTTTTCTTACCAGAATGCCTGGTAAAACTAATGCCCAGAGTTGTGGTATTTTGCAGCGCATTTCCACGTGTGTAGGCCCGAGAGGTCGGGTGTCTTGCTCAGCTGGATCTCTAGAGCTTCAGTGTGGGTTCTTGGGCTCTGAACGCTGGCTCTTTCTATCACAGCACAGCACATGGGAGAAGAGGGTGTGATGAGGTGCGGGGCCCTACCCATGTACTTGCATTTTACTTCTTTCACTCCCCAGGGGACAGCAATTTGAAAACTTTATCAAATCTATTCTGATGTCAAAATAAATTAAAATTGTGTTCTTTATTACTTGTCTAGTATGACTTACCACCTACCTTGGGTGGCTAAAACAATGGCTGAGGAGAAGTTTGATGTGTTTTATCCCCAGAGCTGAATGCTACAAATATATTCCTGATTCCACCTACAGTATCTATTTTTCTAGCTCTTTGGACACTTTCTACAGCAAAGTTTTCATTTTAACTCTTTTAATTAGAAAAAAACCTGCTTTTTATTTTTAACTTGCAGTTAACAAGTTATCTAGGAAACAATACTAGTCAATGAGATATAACCTGTTAAAATTATAAAATACAATTTAGCAAGTATTTACTGAGAACCTACCTTGTACTTGGCACTGATAATAATGGTCAACATTTATGTCATTTTTTATGAAATTCATCATCTCATTTAAACATCTCAACCAGCCTGCGAAGTATTATTATTGCCATTTGACAGACAGTAGCCCACCCAAGGTCATACAACTAGTAAGCGGTAGAGTTCATATTTGCTCTTAACCACTACATTACTGAGTTGATAGACATGAGCCAATTTCCATTTAGCAAACTGTACTGTGAATTTATTCTGTTCAACTCAAGCAACATTTATTGAGCATCCACCATGCGCCATCAACTTACTTAAGAGCTAACAAAAGAAGATGAATATTTAAACAGATCATTTCAATGCAATGCAATTAATGCTAAAATAGATGAGGCTATGGGAAACCAGGAAGGGCACAAGTAGCTGACTTAGGGAGAAAAGGGGATACTGAGCTGAGTATTGAAGACCAAGTAGGAGCCAGCAAGGAAAAGAGAGAAGGGGAAATGGAGACCGACAGTGGTATAGGGAGGAAAATGCTGGTGGGGCAAGGATGCAGGTGAGAGACTGAAGAGAGCATGATGGGTCCAGAGAATGACACCAATTCCCGTGTGGCTGGGACACGGTAGCTCCAGGAGAGTAATGAGGATGAAGGCAAGGACCCAGATCACCACAGGCCATAGATGCTCAGGAGGTTGATTGTTCTTGGTGCACCTCACTGATCTGCACAGGCCAGAGCAGATTCATAATCTTAGTCAAAAAGATCATAGATAGCCTTTTCCCTAGTTCTGCTAATTCAATAAGATTTTTACAGAGCATCATATATATATGTAAAAGTATTACTTCCTGCTTGGCTCAGTAGAGCACCCAGGGGTGGGGGTGGGGACTACATGTTCTGTTTCCTCATTAGCTGGCCACATGTTTTCCCTCATGATGACATTACTGTCACAGCTAGAAAGGGCATTATTCACTAGGAACTGAGGGACTTCAATTAGCTCCCCAAACAGAGCAGTCATCGGTCACAAAGTGTTCCTGGTCATTATTCACCTGGGCTGGGGCAAACCCTCTGATCTCAGGATGACAGGGACGGTATTGAACGCCAGTCCTTGGGGCTTCAACTCTCTGCCCTCCTGCCCTCTTTGAAAATAAGGTTATTGCTGCTACTACTGCCTGGTTTGCCTGAAGAGACACAGAAATTCTTCAGGGAACAGAAAGCTAAGGACTAAGGAAAAGATCCTTTAAAAACTGTCCGAAGAAAGCCAACCCTGTACCTGACCCAAATGTAATTATTTCATTCATACTGAATAACATAGATAGTTTTTCAATTAGGAGTTTGAGTTTTTAAAGGGAAGGAAAACACCAAAAGCATCTTTGACTTATGCTGTAGGTAGGGGAGTAAAGCTTTAAAATATTCTGGCATTAATCCTTTTCCAAATTAATTGCATATTCATGTTATTGTAAAGGTTTTACCATACATACATTCACAAAATCTACACAAACACATTCTGTGTCTTTTTAAAGGAGGAGGAGCTTTGCTTTACATTTTTCTTATAGATTTTATTACTTGCGTTTATAAACTGAACAAGGTTTTTTCTGCTTTGCACCTAATTCTAACCTGTGATTATTCTAGAAAGGGACAGAAACCCTTTAGCTATTCGATTCAGCCTCTGATTGCTTGCTTGTTAAATCCCAATCTTTCTAACCTGGGTGTCTATGAACAATTTGTCTTCTTACTTGGTCATTCAAAGCAAACCCTTTCAAGTATTAATCCCTTCCCATTGATTGAGGAATTAGAGGTGGGAAACTTAGAAAATGCCCTCCATTTCCTAGCAGTAGGAAAACCCTACATATTTCAGCATTATTCACCAATATTAGATAAATCCACATAACCCTTTGAATTATCCAGAATAGGTCACACTTATTGCAAAATTGCTACTATTTCCTGGGGACAGCCTCCAGGGAGAGGCTAGTGTGACAATGCTCGTGGCTGTTAAAAGTATCAAAGATCTCGGCACAAATTGCCCTTTCTAGGGACCTTTCCAAGACGATGTGGGCACATTTGTTTCCGGGGCACATTAGCTTCCCCCAGCGCCCCGGTTGCAGGCCTGCTTGGCTGAGCTCCTCAATCTCGCAGACTTTATGATGTCCTAGTGGAAGGAGAAAAGAGAGCTGCTATGTGACGGAACACTGCTGGACAGTGTTTTCTTCAGCAACAATTCTGATCGTCCCCAAGCCTGAGAGCTCTTTGGTCTAATCGTATTACGTCCAAGCCAAGGGAAATAGAAAAAGAATTATTGATTCTTAGAAATTGATTATGAAAGTAAATTCTTTAACAAGGTGACCTCAGGAGATGCCTGCAGTAGAACAGGAAGCTTCTTGAGGCTTTGTATGCATATTAAGAGACCACCTTAGTAGTTCTGAAGCCAGAAATCAACACCACCATGGTGAAAATGCAGTGCCCACCCATGGAATCAGCTTCCAAGGCTCTCCTTTTTTAAAAGGCTCACACCTAGCCTTCCTAAGGTTGAAGGACAACTGAAAGCTCTTCCAGGTCTGCTTTTGAAAATAATTAGGCATGTAAACAAGATATGACATCTCATCTTAGATGCAAAGATGAGAATGAAAATCAAATCCAGGGAACAGTCATGAACCAAGAGATTTGGCAACAAGGCTTAGTGCTGTTCTTCTCATTGCTATCATCTCTGATAGCAAATAGTACAAACCAGTCTAAAAGCAAGCTCTTTCTTTTGTGTCGGGGGCCATGATACCCAGAGTACACCTAATGGACGTCAGACAGTGGACCGAAAGAAACTAACACCGTGGGCAAAATCAGCTTTACTGTACTTTAAAGACTTAAACTATTTTCGGCTTATTGTTCACGGCACTATATGTTTGTACTGGAGCTCTGACGCCATCTGCACAAATGACAGCGAAGACAGAGCAATCATCTGAAAAATGGGAGCTGAGAACACTAGCTTTTGTCTAGGGGTAGAAGAGCAAAGATGAGGTATAAACAGCAGAAAAGAGTATGAAATTTATAAATGAAAATGAGTTTATCACAACTTTTTTGGTCTAAATGAAAATTCTGTTGGCAGAGGCTTAAATTATTAGCAAAGAGCTACAGTTCTTTCTTATCCAAATATACCTAGACACAGTAAGTGATAGATTTAGCATTACATAAAGCAGAAGCTTCCAAACGTGGCCATATGAACGGATTCATTTGCTTTTCTCCTACATACAGGGAATGAACCTTATAAAAATTGTAGGAATCCAATCAGGTGTGGCTCATTAAAAATCTTATGTCCAATTTGTGATAAGCATTGCTCAGTTTTGAACGTGGAAACAGCCAGGCAGCTCCTAATAGCCCCGTGAGAGAATGAGTCTGCTCATCTACCAGGTAGCCAATGAAGAGCGTCTTGGCAGATTTAGCTCTACAGGTATTTTAAGGCAACTGGATATATTCAAATTCAAATTCATAAACAAGACAAATTAGGAAGGTATTATTTCCTCACAATAATATTTTGCACCTGCGAAACAGCTCATCATAGGGTGAGCCTTGAGTTGTCAGCTCCTCTGGAGGATTTCAAATGTAACTAAATGTCCATAAATCCAATTTATAAAAACTTTTCAGAACTAGTTCTATTGTTCAAAATGAGATGTTCCTATAGTTTAAAACTTTCCTACCCGTTAATTATGCACAAGCGTTTCTCACATACTCAGGTACTCTGTAACCTGGAGTTGTTTGCCATGGATAGATGTGATGAACTAACACGTTCAGTTTTTCAGGGCAAAGGACCCCTCTGCAAATTTGAAATTGTGTTAAGGATATTGGTACACCTAAGCTATTCACAGTAATAGTGAATGGAATAGTGTAAGTAGTGAAATCCATAAAAAAAATCCCCGGATATCCAAATCCTTGATCATTGAATATGAAACATTTCGTAAAGGTTTTTCCACTGATGTTAACAAGTGGAGGATGCGGCTGATTAACATCTGATGCCTTCTCTCACGGATCTCTCTCTGCTGACAGAGACAACAGGCAGGCAAACGGTGAGAGAGCAGGCAGTACAAGGCTTGGGAGCAGAGACACTCAGCAGACTGCATAATTAGCTCCTAAATAACAAGGAGAAGACCATAAACAAGACAGCAGCAAGCCAGAGGGGACTTTACTTCCATTTAGCAATGATTTCACTATGTCTACTGGGTGTCGACAAGACAAAGCACCTCGGCCTGCATGGTTCCCAGGACTCTCTCCCCAGGCTCCTCAGAGCAGCCCTCAGCATCACTGTCTCTCACAGTGGCTCCCTGCAGCCGCAGAGACTCCCTGAAGCTGCTGTGCTGCCAGGGAAAGGATGCCAGGCCCGGCTCAAGGCTGGACTTACTCGTAGCTGAGTTGGATCTTGACTGTACTTCTCCCCTGCCCCACATGTGAGGCCCCAGCACCCCTGCTCCTGGCTGCTTAGCAGTGCCAACAGCCTAGAATTGTAATTAAACGGGACCACTTCTGTGGCCACACCTGAAGTCTGCAAAGTGCTATATTAATGTAAGGTTTTTTTCAGGAAGGTTTAGAAAATGAGATAACTGTTCAAGTAATGTCAGATGGACTGTGTCTTCTCATGAACTTCCAAGAGAGCTCACCCACTTTCCTCTATTCCACCCTCCCTACCTTCCTCCAGGAGCTCTGACAGCCCGAAGGGGAGTGTGGTGTTTGCAGCCAACACTGAAAAACAGTGGCAGGTCTCTGCTATATGGAAGAATCGCTGGAAGGATTCCTTTAAAAATATGATCCTGTCTTCTATGATCAAATTCAGTGCCACCTAGCTCTTCCCAGAGCCTCCTGGGTGACTCGGTAGCAGTCAATCTCTGTGCACAGAATTCATATATAAAGTCAAATTCTGCAATAGATATTACCCTTTTCCAAAGGTCATATATATGCAAAAAATTGAGGGCACTGAAAATAAAAAAGCAGTGGATTTAGAAGTATACTTGAAACTGCTTCATGTAACTGATATCACTGTTTCAGTAACAATTTGAGATCTAATTTTGGGCATCAATTTTGGGAATATAGATTGAAAACTTAACTTGTACATTGGACTTTCAAGAACAGGATTGTACTGTGATTCCCAGCTCTCAAATTTCGCATTGTGATGTTTTGATATAATTACTTATGGATACATTGTCCTTGGCTTTTTAGCCAGGCTAAAGGACTAAATACAAAATTATTTTACTCTGTTCCTTCCTTAATGAGAGTTGACATGTATCAACTAGAATTTGATTATTTGTTGATTAATATGTTATTTACTCAACAAACTCCTGTGCTAATGTATGGCCTGTTCTGGGAAACCCTTTGGTGGTTATGCAGTTCTGTGATGACCATATTATACGAGGGGGGATCCCCCAAAACAGAAATGATCTTCTGGAGGGCAGGCCCTTTGTAGTACAGGCTTCACCTGCTAGGTGAGTGTTCTACGAACCCATTTGCACCACTGTACCACCTGGTGTTGTTGTGAGAGGCTGCATCTAGCTTCAGAATTTTTTTTGAAGACTCTTTCAACGTGTTTGCCCATTTTGAGTGTACCTGCTCACACTACACTGAGTGTTCAGCAGTTTTTGACCAAACATGGCATGACCCCTGTGACCCACCCTCCCTAGTCACCCAATTTCACCCCAGGCAACATTTTTTGTTGTTTTCTAGGTGAAAAAGTCCTCAAAGGGAAACGTTTTGCCAATGTGGAAGAGGTGAAACAAAAAAATGGCAGAAGCACTAAAAGGCATCAAAATCAATGAGTTCAAAAACCATTTTGAGCAGTGGGAAAAAATCTCAATAGGTGTATTGCATTAAATGGAGAGTACTTTGCGGGTGACTGAAGTTTAAACACGTAAGAATAAATACACAATTTAAAAAATAAATTCCATGTTATTAGGTGCCCTCTCGTATTGTAAGTGATTCTCTGCAGTCATGGGCCTATAATTCTTTGTTTTTGAATATTTACTATATTCTTGCCAACATTCACTTCTCCCTCCAAAAATGACTATTTTTACCAAGTCCCATGAGATATGAAGTCACTTGTAAAGGTGTTAGGGTAGAGAAGTATAAATGACATGAGTCTTTTTGATAAGGAACAGTATTGATACTGTGCATTTTATACCATATGGGACTAATTTGCAAGGCAGGGGAAGAGAAACATTGATTTCTCCAATTAGAAATTAATTCAGATTAATGACATTGAACTTACCAATCATTTATATCTTAGTGTAAAAGTTTTAAAATAATAGCTTCAATTATGTGTACTTTTTAAAGATTTCATTTCTTTGTTTTTAGAGAGAGGAGAAAGGAGGGAGAGAGAGAGGGAGAGAAACATCAATGTGTGGTTGCCTCTTGCACGCCCAACTGGGAAACCTGGTCTGTAACCCAGGCATGTGCCCTGACTTGGAATCGAACCAGCAACGCTTTGGTTCTTATGCCAGCACTCAGTCCACTGAGTCACACCACCGAAGGCAATTGTGTGTATTTTTTAATAAGCCCTTTTACTTCACTTACTATGTGCTGGGCACTATTTATATAAGTGTTTCCTAGGTTGGTATTAGTCGATCTCATAATAAGAATATCCAGCTGCAATACTCAGGAGAGATTTCCTTCAACTTTTAAAAAAAGATCACAGCACACATTTTGTAGAACACAATATTGGAGTAAACTTCTGAGGCTCCTCGTGGTTGGAAACCACTGCCCTCGGACCCCACCAGCCACCCTACGGACTGAAAACAGAAGCCACTCCAAACACCTGTAACCTGTTCCTGGCACATCGGTCGCAGTGTCCAACTTAAGAAGCTGAGAGTTAATTTGGTGGTTATCTAAGGTGAGGGATAGTGGCACACGCAGTATTGTAGGGGTGTCCAACTTGCGGTCCAAGGGCCTCATGCAGCCCAGGATGGCTGTAAATGGGGCCCAACACAAAGTTGTAAATATGCTTAAAACATTATGAGATTTTTTTTTTGTGGTGATGTGTTGCAATGTATTTAATGTGTTGCTAAAGACAACTCTTCTTCCTCCAGTGTGGCCCAGAGTCACCAGAAGTTTGGAGAGTTGGAAGGCTTTGAACAACCAGGGGGTAGCAAGAAGTCTTGGATTCTTTTAATCTGCCTGAATATGTAACTAGAGGACTTTTCTTCATCTATTGTTGGGGTGTTACTCGTCAGATTTAAAAACCATATGGTTCTGGTACTTAGGGAGGAGAATCTATCATATATGATACTATATAAAGCCTACGTTTTAAATACATGTCTACTATGTAGTTTTGATCTATTGTCAACTTCTCCTTCAGATCAACCACCGACTCTTCTGGTAATTCTCCTGGGGACGTCTTGATCTCAGTTGTGAGAGGCCAGCAGGCTGCTTTCATCAGTTCAGTCTAAAGTCTTTTAAACTTCCGGAGTTTCATCAATGAAATCAGTGCTTATTTTGCACTGGGAATTTCAGTTTCTGAATAAACATTGTAGTAAGTCATTATTTCTCAATAAAAATGGTTGAAAGATGATTTTGATGGGATGCAATGTGAGATGGTCTGTGTTCTTTTAAAGTTAGTAATGCTTTTGTTTATATATATGACATTTTCTTCTAATTGAAAAGTGTTTTCTAATGATTTATTAGTTTTACTCAATTGAATGCATTTGCCCTTTGATCTCCAGGGTTCTAATTTTAGGTACGTTCTTCCATTTCCAAGTAATAATTGTTGTTATGTCAGAATCTTTCATTTCTGTTTTAATTGATTTAATTCTTTGACCCAAGAAGCCAGAAGTCATTTACAAACAAATTACTTTTTAAAAACTCATCAAGCAATTGCCATTACCTGCTATTTACAGATGTAGATACGGCCATGTACAAATACAGATACTAAAGTCACCTGAGAATTTTGAGGTCATATACAAATACATAGCATATCTGGGAATTAAAGTTTTCTAGCCACTGTAATATCCTCCTTAAAGGATAAAGAGATAGTTGGGAAAAGTAAGTGAAGACTAGAGGGAAGAGAAATAGTCCAATGGAATTCTTTCAAATTAAACCAATGCATTGAAAATGCCCTCCATCTCACTGAATGCATATCTGAACTAGCAGAAAAACTGAGGTTAAGTGCAGCATTTAGAATACAGAGGATCCTCCACTTTTGGCAGGTTAGACTACAAAAATCTGGCACATCCTTTGTCCATACATCCAGGGATTGGACATTAAGCTGATCAAAAGTAGAGCTTATGTAAGTGCCCATTAATAGATAAATGGATAAAAAAGTTGTGGTATGTACATACAATGGAATATTACTCAGCCATAAAAAATGAAATCTTGCCATTTGTAACAACATGGTTGGATCTGGTGGGTATTATGCTAAGTGAAATAAGTTAGACAGAGAAAAACAAATCCTATATGGTTTTGCTTATATGTGGAATCTAAAATAAAAAATAAATGAACAAACAAAACAGAAACAAACTCATGGATACAGAGAGCATACACAGTTGCTGGATGGGAGGAAGTGGAGGAATGTGTGAAAAAGGAAGAATTAAGATGTATAAATTGTCAGTTATAAAAAGTTATAACAAGAGGGTTGTAAAGTACAACACAGGGAATATAGTCAATAACACTGAAATAACTATGTGTTGTGTCAGGTGGGTACTGACACCATACACAGTTGTTGGGGTGATCACTTCGTAAGTTACATAACTGTCTAATCACTATGTTGTACACCTGAAACTAATGTAATATTGTATGTCAACTATACTTGAACTTTTTAATTAATTTAAAAAAGAGTAGAAGTTAAGGAGTTAGAGAGTCTGGGTTCAAACTCTAGCTTACCACTTTGTGACCTTGTGCAAGTTACTTAGTTTCTCTTTACTCCAGTCTTCTTCATTTGTACCATTTTGAGAGTTCATAAAAAACTATGCATAAAGGGCACTGGGTCAACCATTGGAAACTTAGAAACTAATCTTCAGCTTTCCATATTATCTTCAATATCAGGTCCCAAAATAACCAATTTCCTACACTGAAAAATCTGTTGACATAGTTGCCTTCTGCCTGGATGTCTTCCACCTGTGTCACGGGGTGTTGCTCAGCTCTGTGACAACCAACCCCTACCCTGGCTGTGTCTACCACTGTCTGACCTTGAGCAAATACCAAAGAGGAGCTTGGAAATTTGGAATCTTCTACTGCTCATGGCAAAATATCATTGGGAGCAGTTTATCATGGTTTGTTCTAAAACAAACTCCAGGCATTCTACTGCATTTGCATTAGAATATTTGGGATCCTATATTGGTTCCAATACTTTGGCCACACACAAAGTTTTTCCAACGGTCAGTCACTTTATCATTTTTTATCTTAAAAAAAGTCAATATCTTCAATTGGGAATTGACTCTAGGACCACATTCAAATGCTGCCCAAAAGCCAGTCCTACCCCTATTTCTTGCCTTTAAAATGACCAGGAGCCTAGTGCGCCCACCACCTCTGCCCACTCATCAAAATGCTTGTGGTGCCCAGTGGAGAACACTGAGAAGTCTTCTTATATTTGCTCACAACTATTTTCTTCCACTATAGAGATGTAGAAGTGTAAACAACACTACACCCTTTTTGAAGAAATGTATCTTCTCTACCCTTCCCTCAACCGAGTGTTGAATCACCAAATGTTGCTTTTAGTGACCCTATCATTAAGGGAGAAGGCTATATTCCAACTACATTTCTCCTTGTCCTTTATAAAGTGATTGTGTCTAGTTAAAAGCCAGACTATTAATGCTATTCTACAAGCATGGCATGGTTACCTAAAGACCATAGATGTGGCAGATCCTGTCCTGCAGAATCCGTATGCTGTGACTGATTTGTAAATAAATGCACAGGGACTACGTAAATCCTGTGGAGAAAAAAGGGGACTGCATGGCCACTCTCTCAAGGGAAGAGCACCTTTAAGTGCCTTGGCCACTCTCTCAAGGAGAGAGAGGCTCGACAGGCTTTTATTGGTTTTCTCACAGCATATATCAAAGAAGGTTTTCATTCATTATACTTAGGTTTGCTTTAGGTAATTACTTTTTACACATATCAACGGAAAGGATGTTACAGATTATTTCTTACGATTAACAAGGAAAGAATGTTGCAAATGCAAGGGAATGATAAGAGTAATTGGTCTGGTTATACTTCAATCCTTGGGAGAATTAGCACAGACTGCAGGAAGCCACTTCAAAGATACATAGCAAGCATCGCTGCCTCAATCCAGGGTGAGAGAGTTTTAGCCAAGAGCAAGTCACAAAGCAGCCTAGGTATAATGCAGGCCCGATTCCCACGAGAGAACTGATCTGTGGGTTTGGCATCCTGCGTGCCCCATATGCATATGAGCTTTCCCATAAGGCTGAGCTACAATTGCCAGGCAGACCGGTCCCCATTCATAGGTAAGAAGATATCGATAGGAAAACTTTCTCCAAATAAGAAACAATCAACTTACAAACAAATTTCAAGGCATGAAAGTTACCTTTAGACTAGATTCAACCTCAGAGATGCTATGTTTTATTGCTTAAACTTCCAGTGAGGTCAACAGCTTGATTTCCCTTTGAGGTCAGCCATCCTAGATATGGACCAAGAGCACACCACCTGTCTGTCTCTCAACAAGCTGTGACATAGAACTGTCCATGTGGTTTTATCATGCACCTTTTACTTAGAATGGCTTTCTCTGTTAATGGGTCTGGAAAACACCCACCCATCTTTCAAGATTCAACTCAAGCATTTCCAATCCTGCAAACCTTTTTCTGACTGCTCTCCACCCAACCCCAGTAGATAGACTTGACCAGTCCCCATATTGTACCCTCACTATACTCTGTTCATCTATAACATTTTATTGCTTTTACTTCACTATTGTGGTCTTCCCTAGAATATGAGCTCTACAAGGTCATAGACTGTACCTTAACTGGTTTTGGTGTCTTCAGAACTTAATGTAGATCTTGATAGTGTGCATTAATAAATATTACATAAAACTCCCTTATTCTCATACTTCCCATTACTGTGTGAAATAAAAACATCTCTTTCTGATATATAACCTCTCATCATACAAATACTTTTTTTAGCATTTAAAAGTTCAATCTCTATTGTTTTTATTTCCAGAAGTTCTATTTAATTCTTTTAAAACCTGTGTAGTCTCAAACTTATTATGTTCAAGATTTCAGTAGCTAGTTTTCATTTGTTTTTATGTCTTGACTCTCCTTCATGGTGATTCATTTCCTCATGTGATTTGTAATTTTTTAATTTGTAAACTCATCGTCTGCAAATCTTACTTTTCCCTGGAGATCCTGATTGCTCTAAATGTGGAGAAAAAAAAAAACAAAACACTTTTGAGTCCTTTCAGATGTGTTTTCACTTGGGATTTGAAGTCATTCAATAGCACCCAATCAGCTTCTAATGCTAATTTCATGGTTTAAGTTTTCCATTCCACTCTAGAAGAATAAATTCAGGCTTTATACCTACATTTGGCACAACCAGATGTGGCTTTAAATTTGTCTTAAGCAAATATTTCCCCTTCCCCTAAGGCCTTCGACAAATAGTGAGCTTTATTTGTTTTTCTGAGCTTGTAGGAACAGTTTTTGTAGATCTCTTTAGACAAATGGTCTAGCTTTTTAAGATTCCATAATTTGTGCACAGAGTTCTTCTTCAGCCCCCCAACCTCACACAGATCCAGGGCCATGTCTCAGGTTCTCAATGTCTGGACACTAGGTACATATAGGCAACCCACTTAGGCAAATAGTATCAGCTCCTACTCACTACTCTGGTTTTGGTTTCCCTCTTAATTTCTGTCACTTAGGATTTCCTTTTCATTTTTTGAGCTATGCTATGCAATAAATGATTGGTGGAGAAATATTTTTTCAGCACCTGAATTTGTACCCTTGTATTCTTAGTCTTCCATGTTACTGAAAGTCCCATTTTAGATTTTAAGAATGTCTTCTCATGCTTTCTTAAGTGATCTATCCAATAACTTTCAAGAAAGATCAGCCAGGTCCTCTTACACTAGGCAACTTCTGTAGATTAAAATAGTTGAAGACACTTGCCTCAGTGCTCGTGAATAATAAGTTGCCTCGACAGTTCGAAAACTTAGGTTTTCTAGTTTTAGCCTAGAGTTTGCTGTGCAAACTGAGGCCCAAAGATTCAATCAATACCTAGGGAAGGCAAAGGTGGCTTTTTGGCAGGTAGTCCGAAAAAGTACCATCAACTTACTCTTTTGTGGTTTCTGGACCTAGGTTTATTTCCTTGGATCATACCTTGCTCCCCTCCTCTCTCTTACATCTCCATCTTTTTTTGAACATCTAGTATTCTCAAATACATTAAGCAATCTTTTCCACCCAACTATTTTTTAACTGTCTTTCAAATCTCAAGAAATTACCCAAAGCCATATTTGTCCATTTGGAATCATTCTCCTTTTTCTAATTACAGGGAAGATGTTCATCTTCACCCCGCATGTCCTATACGTTCTGCTTTAACTCCATCCTTTTGCATTTATACATCATTCCCCAACCCAGTGAATAGAAGCAATTAGGAATACACGTCAAATTTAAACTGCAAGAGAATGATTTAAAGACCTGTGGGTCTACTGAAAAATTATATGCTCATCACAGAAGTTGTGTACATTTTTTGTCTTTTTGACCCATGTTATTATACTCTAGACTCTCCATGGGGTGAAAACTATCTCTAAATACAGTGTGTTCTGAAATGTCTGAGTTCCATGTAAAAATAACAATCCCACATATGGAAGACAGTCATGCTATTCACTTGGCATTGGCCCCTTTCGACACACCCAGTCCAGGGGCTATAGGTACCCTTAAAAAGCCAGAGTGAGGATCAGAATCCTAAATCAAAGCATTCACTTGGCTCACCTACCTCCCTCTATTTCAAATCTTTACTCTCATTGAATCCTCTTGGTTCCTGAAATATTTGACTCTGTGCCTTGGATTTTCTTTTTAAAGACTCGTTTGGATTTAGTGAGTTGCCTCCACCTGTTCTCCTTGGTACTAACTACAATCCCTTTGGAAACATGTTCTGGAAATTTTTGTGACCTTGAAAACCTCAAGAGAGTGTAAGAAGCATTCTGTTAGCTGAAACTCAAAGGGCCCCATTGCCATCTTCTATACAGTGAGGGAGATGAACTCTTTTAACTTTTGAACACCAATGAAATACTAATAAGATAGTGCAAGAGTAGACATAAATCCTACACCAAACATTTTATTACACATTCTGAACACAGTAAGAGCAAATGGTATATCGACACACTAGATTGAGGGAAATTCTGTGCCCACTTTCACCCCCAAAAAACAACTCCTAAAGCCTATCAAAAGTCCTACTAGCTTCAATTTTTATTATAAGCAGAGAAAAAAAAGAAAATATTTACAAATAGAAATCAGAAGAATAGGCACTCCTGAGCATTAGCTTCAAAGCATCTTGTTAATTAGTCAGCCTTTGTCGTCTCCTTACCTCAGGTCAGTGTACACAAGGGAAATCTATTTAGAAACACTTGTTTTTCTGGGATTTCTTATGCTAGTAAAAGATGTCTGTGCTAAAATTAAATGTTAAAGGTTATCTTCTTATTGAAGATGACACTTGTCACAGTGTGGTTGCCAGCAACCCAGGAGAGTTAAAGCATAGTTTCATATTATCATGTCTGAGATGTATTACATTAGTGTCACAGTGCATTGGGTTAAATATTTCTGGTAGCATTTTTATTGTTGTTCAGTTATAGTCTTCCCCATCCCCCCCCGTTACTCTCCCCCGCTACCCACCCCCATCTCCCACATTCAATCCTCCCCCCTCCATGTTGTCTTTGTCCATGGGTTCTCCATACATGTTCCTTGATGACCCTTCCCCTTGTTTGCCCCATTATACCCCTCCCCCCTCCCCTCTGGTTACTGTCAATTTGTTCTTTATTTCCATGTCTCTGGTTCTATAAATGGAACCTAATCAACAAAACAAACAAGTGGGTTAAATATTTGTAGTGTATTATATCTCTGTTGTCTCTTCCTGCTGATAGGCTGCAAAAAAAGAAAAAATACCCAAGTCACTCAGCTGTGATGTGAAGAAATGTTAGGATAGGAAGCTATTCTTTTTAGCCCAATATTATTATTATTATTTTACTGTGAAAAACATTCAAAAAATTAAATTAAGCAATTGGCAATGTAACTGCTGACAATGCAGTGTTCAGGGAGCAAATGTGGCTTCGATGATTCTGCTGTCATCATTTCACAAATGTTCTCATGTATTTCCCACATATAGAAGGGGTTAAGGAATCCAGCTTGGAGCACAAAGGTTGTTTTTCTTCTCCTTGGCTTCTATAGAGAGCTCTTGTCTTCTATAATTTGACTTCTTTGGGGGCTCTCTGACTGTGGTTGGTAAGTGCAGTCTGAGAACCTGATACTTGTGTGGAGAGAAAATGTCGCAGAACATGACAATCTGGAAGGTCACAGAACATGACAATATCATCCAGCAGGAGTCCACTTATGTGCATCTACCAGGGGCAGTGAAGGATATTGTTGATGAATGTTAGCACGGCTGTTGCTGAAATCAAATGCTTTCTTCAAGATATAATGTTGCTTTATTCTAGGACTCTGCGGGGTTCCTGTGGCATTGAGCTTTGTTTGAAAATCCAAACAATTCTCCAATGGCAAGCTTGGCTATTCTAAAAAAAATAATCAATTAAAAACCTAAGTGCTTTCGGTACTATAAAAGCAAGTCACAAATGTCCCATTTTGCACCTGAAAACAAGAAGAGAGATTTAATGTTATTTTAGTATCAAGGACAGCTCTCACTTAACGGGGTGAATTCTTTCCACAAAGAAACTATAAGCAATGGAAAATGCCAAGGTCTATCATTGTGTTAGCTGCAGGTTAAACTAAATAATGTGTTCTAAATATTTATTGTATAATTGGTTTGATTTTATTGCTTTTTAGGGGCTGCAGAGATGTGGAGAGAAGGGCACCTAACTTTCTTCAGGAGCTGTAGCCCAGTCAGTTATGTCAGTGCTTTCACCACTCGGTCGCACTGATTTCCCAGAGAGATTTTCCCCAAGTGTACTGTGCTTCGTCCTTACTTATGCATTGGATATATCATCCTCATCTACCCGTCTCATTCACCACTGCACCAGCTCTATCAGTATCTGGAAACAACATTACCCACAGAGTGCACTCATATTTCTGTAGTCTGCTCTAGGTGTGAATGGTCAGAAACATTCTTCTCCTCAGGAAATAAGCAGTTTTGCCTGGAAAGTGAAAGAAAGGCAAGAAGGCCCTCCATTGCACATTCATATCCGAACTTGCTCCTTCTATAGGAGGTGAGGATGCTATGGAACCCTGGGAAAATTATAGCCCTTCCCCAAAGCAGAAAATGTGGCTCTGAAAACCCCCAAAAGCAGGGCCTCTCCATACACTTTGCAGAGTCCACCTCTGTTTTCTCACAAGGTAGAGAGGAAAGTCAACAACAAAACAACAGCTGACACTTACTGAGTGTAGAACCAGGCATCCTAAGTGCTTTAAGTACATTAACTCATTGACTCCTCACAACAACCTGTCTACAGATAAAGGAACTGATGCGTGGAGAAATTTGACATGTGTCTAAGGTTACAGAGCTGGCAACAGCAAAACAGGAATTTGAGGCCAAGCAGTATAACACATGCTCATTACTCTTCTACTCTTACTGAATCTGCACTGAATGTCAATGTCATGCAGAACACACAGGTACTAAAAAGAAGGAGCTAGTATTTTGAAAACACACACCAAGTCCTAGATACCATGATAAATGGCAGTGTTAAGAAAAAAAGATAAAAACCCTTATTCCTAAAAGCAGCTAACAAAATGACTTGGGTGGAACACAATATTTTCATGATTGTTATGTCATTTTCTGTGTGGATGTATATGTGTGTGTGTTTGCATGTTTAAAACAGAAAGACATGGTCTGATTCTTGTCCGGTTTGTTTTCCAGTAGCCTCAGCTTTTACTTCACAATAGTATCTGAAGTAACAGGTGATAGTTGACATTGCAATCAGCTTTGTACTC
Organism: Micronycteris hirsuta; assembly: GCA_004026765.1. Lineage (NCBI taxonomy): Eukaryota > Metazoa > Chordata > Mammalia > Chiroptera > Phyllostomidae > Micronycteris > Micronycteris hirsuta. The sequence continues at coordinate 36,074 of PVJI01003694.1, read as the reverse complement.
CCGGGAAGACCTTTCTTGCCTCCTTTCTCATAATACTGCATATTTGTTTCCATATATCTTCATAAGTGATGGATATGTTCCTCTTCCTTAGACCCAGTTATTTTTTGATTCCTGTAGATTCTCTTATCACCCTTTAATCCCTTTCTTTCCAAGTGTTTGTTTCCTTCTTTTCCCCTAGTCCACCTCTTGGTTGTTGCTTCTAGACATCACGTTAGTCACTATCAGGAAAGTCATTTGCAGGCTGTGCTGAATATTTGAGCTCAGAATTTAGGTATCTCAGAACCTTGTACAACTTCACTGGTCACGTGCCCATGGAAACAGCCCTACTAGGAAGTTGCTGTGAAAAAAGAGAAGGTCTCTCTTGCTGGAGAGCTGTTTATTTCACAGTTATTAATTGGGTTTTCCCTGTGGGCCCAATAAAGGAGGAGACATGTGATAATGACAGAAAAGTTGTTGGAGAACTGGAGGAAAAATATAAATTTTACAAGCAATTGTCAGACACAAAAAAGTCTGTGATAAAGTCATATGAGCAGTTAATAATCTCCCTAGCAGCAGAAAGCTATCATCTATCTTTCTGGATGTGTATTTGGAGATAACACCAAATTGGAAGATACCAGCCTTGAGGTCACTGAGTTAAATTCAAAAGTAGTAAAAGAGAGAAGAAAGCAAGAAAGAAAGCAAGCAAGAAAGCAAGAGAGAAAGAAAGAAGGAAGGAAGGATGAAAGAAAGGAAGAAAGAAAGAAAGAAAGAAAGAAAGAAAGAAAGAAAGAAAGAAAGAAAGAAAGAAAGGAAGAAAGAAAGAAAGAAAGAGGGGCATAATTTTGAGAGACTAGATCAAAAGGAAGAGGAAGTTGCTGGAGAAATGAAAAAGAAAGGGTGTAACATGTTTGTATCATGTGCACATGGGTTTCATGGGACAGAGAGGAAAAGAAAAAGAGAACTGTGAACAATGTAGATTTATAATGGAAAATTACTACAGGTTAAAGAATCAAAACAAATATTTAACTGAAAATGTTATATTCTTAGGAAGAAAAATGGTTGATCAGTTGAGTGCATGGGAGCAAGGGAAGAACTCTGATTAATCAGCTTGGAAATACTGAAATTAGTGACTAATGAAAAACAAATTTGCTTTTTTCTCTCCTCATTAATTTGTATTATGTGAAGGAAATTACACTGACAATAAACATTAGAGAACCGAACATTTTGTTAAAACAGAAGATACAACTGTATTATTAAATAAATACACAGCAGTCCCTCTCCAATTAGTTACTGTTTATAAAGTGCAGTGAGACTACTGGATGAAGGGTGCTGTAAAATTGTATATTATTATAGTTCTGATTATGGCTAAAATGACCACAAATGAAAAAACGTACCCATGCTCCACAGGAATGCATGTATGAGAAAGCTACCATGTAAAGAAAGAAAAAAAAAAAGAATACAGATGGTTGCTTCCTTGTTCAAAGGGTCTGAAAATCTTTGGGAGAATGACAAACGCATACGCACGATGACTCTCTGTGGACTGTGTTCTGGGGTCAGAAAGGGCCAGAAGAGGTCAGAGAGAACTGGTTAACAGCTGTTCTTCACAGTGGAATTTTTCTGCCTCTTGCACAGTACCAGAATAAAACTGACAGGGATTCTAATAAATGTATCAGGAGGACAGAAAATCCTGCCAGGGTCTGCTGAATTGGGCTGTGTCCACTGGGCTGATGGTCACTTGGGGAGACTCAAAAGGGAAACTCCTATAGACTCCTAGAACCTGAGCCTTGAAAGACCTTGCAAAGAATCTGACCTTGGAAAGACACCAAGACCTCCTGGAATGGGCTCTAAGAGTAAACTCCAAAAATAAAGCAGCAAGAGGAGCTAGGTGAGTGGGGTGCAGAACATAAACACAGGCTGGTGGCTCCCAGAGCAAGTGAACAGAAAGGCATTTTGCCCTTGAAGAAAGGTATGAGTTAGTTGGTGATTGTTCTGTGTGTATGTGAGCATGTGTGTGTGTGAGCTGTGGGATTTTGGCAGGAACTTGCCTTCCTTGGAAATTTGGCCTAAGGACAACATGAGAGGATATTTGACCTATTCATTTCATGAAGAAAAAAAGAAGGAAAACAAGAAAGTAAACCATAAAGTCGAATGTGGAGGGAGAGCCAGCTGTGGTATTTGTAGAGCCATGAGTTCAGCAGTTGTCAGCAACCGAGACAAGGAATCAATAACGAGGACTTTTAAAAGGCTAAATAATTTCATATTGATAGTTTCATAGTCACAAGGCAACATGAAATTATTGGTCATATGGTTGTCCCCTAACCCTTTCTCTTTGCATTTGGGTAAAACGGCTCCCTTTTGGCTGGCCTGAGCCTGTGCTGTTTTTTCATTAGAAAACATGGTCACAATGAGCATAAATTGCTTCATTTCAGATTACACTTGGCATGGCTCCAAGCACAGCAGTCAGACACCAATGGACTTTAATACTCACCAGACGGCAGCGTGAGCAGGCTGGGCTTTCGCAGGCAGCCACGCCCAGGGCACGGCATCCCACAGTGAGCTGGCCTTTGGGTATCCCCTGGGCGTCAAGAAACAGAAATGTATCCCTAGTGCAATCTGAAAATGTGAAGGAGGAAGCTATTAAAAATGGAGTTGGGAAAGGGAATCAGAGAGCTAACTATAAAGGATATTGGAAAGGACGTAAAGACGGAGATGGGCCATACAACTTGGTTACCCATTTGTTCTCATTGCTCTGATATTTCATAATATTACAATCTCCTGGGGAATAGGGAGAGAACATATTAAAAAGTATGAGAAAAGCAAAGAATAAAAGTCAGAAATTTGAAAATAGCTAATATTTAATTTGCACATTCTATAAGCCAGGCACTTGGCTGAGAAATTCATGTGAATTTTATTCTTGATTTCTTATCACAACCTCAGGAGAGTAGATCTTTAACAACAAAGTACCTGGGAGATAGGTACTAATCTTCTCTCCTTTTTGTTGATTAGGAAGCTGGTGCTAAAAGAAAATCAGTCACTTGCCCCAGGATGTACAGCTACACAAACAAACCTGAATCTGCCCAACACTGGAGTCCTCGCTCCCACCACGATGCTACACTGACTCCTCCAAACAGCCTGGAGAAGGGATTGAAGAATCACATAAATTGAAAAGGGCTAGACGGAAAAGGGTTAGAAGGTAAATGTTCTCAGTCTCTTAAGAGCTTTAGAAGAGATTGCAGATAAAGCGAGATATTATTCATCAATAACAAAGGATCCCATAACTGTTCAAAGCAAACTCATAGAGAAACTATCTTCCAGTTCAATATCTATTCCCCCACATAGTGGAAATAACAAGCAATGTTGAATGACACCTTTACTTAACATGAGAGGGAATATAATTGAGTAGAATTGTCTCCTCCCAAGTTGGGTGGTGGCCATTGATGGAAATAGGGAGCATCTTTCTTCAAACACTATTCTTTCTTGAATCATCCCCATGTGAATCATATAGCTCCATCTTTAGAAGCTAAATTCAATGCATAGTTCACTTTCCTGGCAGCATGAAACATGCATGAGGGTTTTACTCACTTTTTATTCTTTGCCCTTTATGCTTTGAAATGGAGAAGAAGAGTATGTTAAGTATTTGGAAAACTGCCTGAAAGCAGAGAGGCCTTACATGATGTTAGTCTGCCTATCCTGCTTTTCCTTATCATTCTTCTGATTTAGGAGTCTCCAAAAATTTTTTCTGATAGAGGAAAGAGAGAGAATGAAAAATTTGAGAATGTGCCATTGGCCATTGAAGTGGCTCCTGGGCACTGTGGTGCACCTGTTAGGCCCCCTCTTTAGGACCAATGCCCATAATGCCCTGCTGTTGGAAATATGGGTTGCTGATGTAATGGTTACATCCTTCACTGGCAATTGCCTTCAGCTAGAGGGAACTGCCTCATTCAAGGTATGTTCCTCCCAGGGGATGGCCCATAGCCAATGACTGGCCAGTGTGGAGGTAGGAAGGCCAGCACTCCTACTTTAATTCAGGATAACTCCAAAGGGTCTTCCCAACTCCAGAGTTGGTATTAGGAATCTACTGAGGCCTCAGCCACAAACACATCAGGTCACCTCATCCTTCTCTCTGATTCTGCCTCCTCCCTTCCTGGGAGATCTATCTTTCAAGAATCCTCTCATTCAAATTTCTGAATGCAACTCTTCACCTCAGAGTCTGTTTCAAGTGAATCTAATCTAAGACAAGCCTTGGATATATTGTTATAATGCATACTGCATATAAATACATACGTACTTTATGTTGAATATATACATACTGTATTCAAATGTTTCACTATAAAACATTCAAAAAATAGAAATTTAAAATAAATGTGAAAAATGTCTACAAGTTGAAGTTTTAATTTTTTCTTCCCATGTCTCAATGAATTGTCTGTGTAACCTCTCCATCCAAATGTACACACACACAAGGAGGAGACTGGTCTTGTTCAATTAATAAGTGAAGGGTTCTATCATAAGTGTCACAGAAGATGCAAACATGACCTTATAGTGTAGTCGGGAAGAAATAACCAACGTACAGAACTACAGAATTGCACAGCGAAGCATGGAGGCATGTGTGTAATAACACATAAGAGGTAGAGACGTGAAATACCCTAGGGCATCCATGGGAGCGGAGGCCACAGTTGCAAAATTAGAATGTTTCCTGGAGGAAGTGAGATGAAAGAGGGTGGTAGTATTTCTAAAGGAAAGAATAAGGATGAAGGGTAGGCATTTCAAGAAGAAAAGAAGATAGGCAAGGAAGATGCAAGGTAATTTTGGAAAGTGAAAACCAGAGAAACTTTAGGTGCATAAGTTTCTGTAGGAAAGAAGTAGAAGACAAGGCTGGAAAGGCGAGGGAGGCTGTCTACATGGAGAGGACACTCTGGATGCGAGGCCACGTGGCGAAGGCTGTGCTGTGCCGGCAACGAGGAGCCAGAAGAAGGTTTGGATGAGATGAGTGCAAGTCTTTCGGGGACGCCGGTCTGGTAGCGGCATGCAAACAAAGTGGGTGGAAATCGTACCCAGAATACTGGGAATTTAGCACTATAAGTAAAGCAGATCAGCGACAGATCAAGGAAGACTAGGAGACATGAGTGAGAAGAGACAGAAAAATATTCATAGAAAAGATGTCACAGAAAATGTACATCATTGGTAGAACAAGGAAAAACACCAGAGACCTGGGTTTTATACTACAGTGACTTACAGGTTATGGTGCTATTACCAAATATGAGGACATCAGGAAGGACTAACTGAAGAAAATGATGTTTTTGTTACGACATTTTGTCTTTAGGGTGATCATGGGACATCTAGGTGGAAATGTTTAATAGTTCAACATTACAGGCTGGGGTCAAGAGAAAAGATAGAACTAACATGTAAATTTCAGAGCCATTTGCCTAGTAATCCCATTTGAGTTCTTGAAAAGGGATGAGTCTCTCAGAGAGATTCACACAGAGCCAGAGTTTCAGAAAATGGAAGATGGAAGGATAGATCTGAGGTGGGGGAGGGGAGTTAGAAGGTAGGAAAGAAGACACTCTCCAGACAAGGGCAAAAATAATGAAAAACAATTGTCAAGGTAGTGAAATCAGCAGGAAGTCCAAGAAGAATGAACAGAAACCATCAGGAGAGTGACGAGGAGATTATGATGATCTTTAAGAGAATAATTTCAATTGATCTGGGAGAGGAAAAAGACGGGTGTTGTGAGGTGTATACAGCTTTATTTTTAAGTTTAGCTATGAATATAGTGTGAGAGAATGTTGTGGTGAGAGAGAGTGATAGATACACAAATAAAGGCACTTTCAAGGCAGGGAAAACTCAGGGGAGGACAAGTGTGTACAAAGAGGAGGTAAGATGGTGCTGGAGATTGAAAGGGCGGTGAGTCACTCAAGTATGAGGCAAGATCACCCAGAGCGTGGAGGGAAGGAGGGTACCTTGAAAACAAAGGTCTCAATTCTCTGAGTCAACAGGTAATAAAGAACATGGGTAGAGAGATTAGTACTGCGGATCTGGTCTGAGTTTGGCCAGTTTTTGTTGAAATTGCACAGATTTCACTGTCTTGGGGAGAGAGCTACTACTACATACACACACATATATACACAAACATATATGCCCCCAAAAGTCCAGCTCCTACTAAAACCTGAGTAATTCTAAAAGGGAGAGAGTGCTTTGGCAGCTTGGTATAGAAGATGAGAAATTAGATTTCTGGCTTCCTGAGTGTCCTCCGTTTAAAGACACTGCTGTCAACCTCCATCTGGTATAAATGCCACCCTCTTTCCCTCTGGTCCTTCAGCCCTGCTAAAGTCCTGAGACCTTGGCTTAGGAAATAAAGATTTGTCTTCCTCCTGTACTTCAGGGAATGCCAAGCTAATTCTGTTCTGATGTGGAGGAGGGGATTCAGTCCCTGAGGTCTGAACGAGCTAAGTACCTTCTCTAATAAACACTGTGTAGCCACACACGATATACCAGAATTTTCACTAGAGGGGAGTCAATTGGTATTGTACCTGCTAGGCTGTCTAAGCACTCTTTTCCTTTACTCCACTCCCAAATATGATTGGGACAGGCTAGAATAGCCTGCGGAAGAATCAAGTCCAGAGATCCTGACAAAGCAAATGGATATATGATAGAGAATGTTCTGATAAGAAGAAGCCTCCTGGTGGAAAAGAAAAGAAAAGAAAAGGAATAGGGCTATGGAGCAGAAGACCTAGATTTAAATCCTAGCTCTTTGACTTGGTAGTTGAGTGGCCTTGAGCCAATAACTTGCCTGCCTCACACCATTTTCCTTATTCGTAACAAAGGCTTAATAATGTTTAATCTCCCTGACAAGTTGTTCTGAGGATTGTAAGGAAGAACACCTGGCACATAGTGGATGCTCAGTAACCATTGGGGATGGGGAACAGGGGGCCAAAAAAATGATGAAGGAATTGCAAAAGAAAAGTTTCTTATTTCTTCAGTGATATTCTGCTGGCTGGAATAAGAAGCCAGAAGATAGCAAAGAAAGATCATGTTTTCCACAAAAACTAGAGTGGGCAAACAAAAATTCGATGTAAGAGATAACAGAAAAAAGCCAATGACATGCCCAGAAGAATGGAAAAATATGCCCAAAGATTGTCATAGCAGCAAGTATTAAAATAAAATACGATGGGAGGTTCTGAGAACTCTGGCTAGATTGCTTTTAAATAATTTGGAGCAATTAAATTATTTGTAAATGGTTGAAACAATAAAAACGTGTTGGTGCTTTTGTTTATATACATTTGCCAAACTCTCCACAACTTCCTAAAGGAGGGCAGGATGCAGGCAGGGAGGTTCTGAGAGGAAGATTAGAGTTTTCCAGATGTGTGGCCGTCAAGGCCCAAAAAGACAATATAGCCATGAACATGGAGAGACAGGGAGTTGAGTGACATTGATTCGAGCTAAAGAATCTATCATGGTTATGAACCTCAAAGAACTTGGGAGAAAATGAGTCATTGCATCCTGCTTCATATGCACAGAAAACCGGAAACAAAATTGGTTCAGCAGTGGAAACCGGCTGCCGACCTGGAGAATCATGAGGTGAGGTATGCTTTAGAAAGCAACTGAGGTTATTCTCCAAAAGCCGGGCACAGGCAAGGAGAGGCAATCACATTTTTCTATGCCCTCCAGAGTGTCCTGTGAACTTTTTGGCTAAGTTATGCCTGTGATTTGCTGAAACCACTGTTAATTATTTCACTTATAAACTAACAAAAGACATCATAGCCCCAACAGTGGGCATTGCTTAAAACTCATACAGGCATGCAGGCATCCACCAAATTGTGCACACACAGGCAATCCCTGCATACCATCTGTAAGCTAGAAATATGCGTTGGAAAGATGGAGCAGGGATTTGGAACACAGAGAGAAAAGAGAACAAAGAACTTTTTTCCTTTTTCTCACACCATATCCCTTCTTCCTCATTTAAGAGGATTTCCTATCCTGACTGTAATATGGTTTAACGAAGTGTTTTGGTGAGGTGTAGAAGCGTCTAGAGGACTTTCCTCCTTGAATGACTGCTAGCCACAGGGCCGGTGACTGGCCTACTCAAACCAATATAGAAATGATTCTAAAGAGAGAAAAATCTTCCACCATCTGCCACCACTACCTCTACTCCTAAGTGACAGTGCCGATCATTCGTGGGACATAAACACAGGTTGGATCTAACACCACCTGGATTGAGCAAACAACTCATGACTTCTATCCTCGGCAATTTTCCCAAGTCCTGAAACTTTGAAAGGAGCCATGGCCCACCACCCTGGCCTCCTTGCTGCTCTTTGACTACACCAAGCATATTTGGTCCAGCCATTTCCTCCTCCCAAAGCTCTCTTCCCCAAGATATCCACTAGCTAAACTCCCTTCCTTTGTTCAAGTCTTTGCTCATATTCCACCTTCTCAGCAGACCCACTTCCTTTGTTGCAACCTACCTGACCTCCCTTACCTATTTGCTCTGTATGTGCCTTTTTCTATAGTTCCCATTATCTTCTAACACACTGTATCCATGATTTATTTATTATGCTTATTGTTTGTCATCTTGGCTAGAATATAAATAAACTCCATTACAGCGGGAATCTTTGTTTTACTTACTGATGTAGCCAAGTGCCTACATATTCTTTAGCACATACTGGGTGCTCAATAAATATTAGTTGAATAAATGAAAGTACATAACTTTATGCTAGGTACAGCTCAAGAAGCATTGCATTTATTTAAATCTCTTAATAACTTGTATTGCAATTATTCTGAGTTTAGAGATGAGGAAACTGAGGTAAAGGAAGGTTAGTAATTAACCCAAGGTCACCTTATTACTAAGTAAGTAATGGAGCCAGAATTTAAAGCCATCCAGTGTGATTCTAGAGTCCACACTGAATTGCCTCTCAAGAAGTCTGCATATGAACCCAGGCCAAAATGGAAAAGGTTCCCTCTAAAAGGAAGGATTATATTTTTCCACTTGCTCTAAAGCAGAATGATTTTAAGCACTCCCAGAGATTCTGTTACTGCAATGGGATTTTAAAAATGCTTTCAAAATCTTATAGCTAGGATGAAGATTGAATATGCTAATAACTGTAAATAGCTGTTCCATTTACTAAGCATATTAGTGAGTCTCCAGATTCAACAGGTATTAAAATATGCTAATATGGTTACTGAAGAAATTGTTGACCCCAAAGGATTGAATTTGGAGCAGCAAACCAATTATCTCAACCAAAAGTTACCTGCAGTTGCCCTGGTTGCTTTTTCATATGTTGATGACTTAAAATGTGAACCATCCATTTATTAATTTCTGCTGGTTAAACTTGAAAAATTGGTGCCATATTACTTTTAATTGCATCAATTACAATGAGAATCACATACATAGCAGGATGTCATTGAATGCATGTAGTTAATCAGAGGCTGAGGGCAAGAAAGCCTACTAAGATATTAGCATTATAATGTACATTAATAAATGAGGGAATATTGTGGATTTTTAAGCCTCATACTACAAATATTAAGTGTCCTTATAGAAGTGATAACAATTTAGATCATTTTTAAGGAGGCAAAAACTCTATTAATTATTTTTTCCTTATTTTTCCAAAGCATCATACAAGATATTTCATTTTCAATTTATTATATAGTTTATATGCTGGGTTGTATGTTATTGCCACCAATAGCAGCATAGCACAAATACTGTGATGTAAGAATCCAATGAATTCAGCAGAGTGTGTATTGTTGTGTCTCTGTTCTTAAGTCTAATATTATGCTTGCAAGATTCGCCTATGGTGTCATGTTTAGTGACAGTTCATTCACTCACGCTGATGTGTCGTATTCCATTCTGTGAATGTGCTACCATTTATTTACCCCTCTTGTAGTTGAGGGATGGTTATTTTCAGCTTGGACATCTGTATCTATATCTGCAGGCATGATTACACATGTTATTGGCATATGTGTGTATGCATTTTCATTGTATGGGGCGGGGCAAAGTAGGTTTACGGTTGTGAGTACACGGTTATAATTATTAGTGATTGTATTATTTTATTGTATTATATATTAATTATTGCACTTTTTTCCATACAGACAACTGTAAAACTTTTGCCCTACCCTGTAGATAAACCCAGAAGGGGACTGTTGGGTCACAGGTTATACATAAATGTAATTAGTTTTAGGTGATGGTGCTCATGCCTCAGAATCAGTCCCTGAGATAAAGATTTGAATGCCAATAGTTTATTTACGCTGTAATTCTAGAAAGCTCTGGAAGTAAAAATAGGGACATAGGAAATAAAATAAATTCCTTAAAGAATGCGTTATTAAACAAGTTACCACTGTGAACATCTGGAGCTTAGTAGAACATATCTGAGTTAGCCTGAGGAGTGGAAAAACAAGGGTATTTATCTACCAAATCCCCATTTGTCATTGGCTGAGAGGTGCAATGGACAGCATTAATTTGCTGGCATTTCTAGCTTGCTCTGCCTGCAAGCCGAGTGTGCTCACAGTCAATACAAAGCTCCCAGGCAGACAGTCAGGGGTGAAGGCAATAGACAGCCTTATATGTGTTGAGCTAGTGCTAAAATAGATGTGGGCCAACAGTATCTACTGTAATAGCTGAGCTCAAAAAAAGAAAGTAAAATCTCCATGTGGCAAAACAAAGAGAGAAATCAAAGCCAAAGCAGTAATAAGAAGTGAATACCACTGCCCAAATGAGTTACAGATCAGATCTGAGCTCTAAAGTCTAGGGGCTGGGGACAAAAGATGTGAATGTGGGCCTGTATGGGGCAAGAAATGAATAACTTACATAGAGCTCTTAGCCTGACACACTGCCTTGCTCATAAGACAAGCTCTAAAAATCTGTGTCCACTAGCACAGAGAAACAATAAGAAGCCTGCTATTTGTCCAGGGCTTTAGCTGAGGAGGGAAACAAGTTGTTCATGAGAAATGAAAATCCCAGGACCATGCCACATGTAGATGCGGGGTGTGGATTAATACTATCTCCATGGTACAGGAATAGTAAGCCAAAAATTTGCATCAGAAACTGGTCCAGGATCAGTGAAACTTCTTCTACCCCTGGCATAAGTGAGTTTGAAATTACCTTAAAAATAGCAAGCTGACTCTCACCACAGACAACAGAGGCTCTGTCCCATGTGACACTCTGGATGGCGGTGCAGGACGAAGCTCAGTTATCTCAACTGAGGGCTGAGGGTAGGCGTACTTATACGTTAACTTTCACCAGTCATTTATTGCGGTTGTCTCCAAGGGATTTTATTTTTCTCTCCTTTTTTACAAAAATATTTTATTGATTGTGTTATTACAGTCGTTCTAATTTTTTCCCTTTGCCCCCCTCCACCCAGCACTGCTAACTCCCCTCAGAAAACCCTCCCCCACCGTAGTTCATGTCCATGTGTCATGCACATCAGTTCTTCGGCTATTCCATTTCTTATGCTGTACTGAACGTCTGCATGGCTGTTCTGTGACTACTAACTTATACTTCTTAATCTCTTCACCTCTTCACCCATTCCCTCACACCACCCTCCCATCTAGCAACCACCAAAACACTCTCCATATTCATGATTCAGCCTCTGTTCTTCTCGTTTGCTTAGATTCATTTATTGATAGGTATGTGTTTATTGCCATTTTATTATTCATAGTTTTAATCTTCTTCTTTTTCTTAAATAAGACCCTTTAACTTTTCATATAGTAATGGTTTGGTGATGATGAACTCTTTTAGCTTTTTCTTGTCAGTGAAGGTCATTATCTGCCCCTCCGTTCTAAATGATATGTTTGCTGAATAGAGCAATCTTGACAATAGGTCCTTGCTTTTCATGATTTAGAATATTTCTTGCCAATCCCTTCTAGCCTGCAAAATTTCTTTTGAGAAATCATCTGAAAGTCTTATGGGAACTCCCCTGTAGGTAACTAAATGCTTTTCTCTTGCTTCTTTTAAGACTTTTTCTTTATTTTTAATCTTTGGCATTTTATTTATGCTTTAAGGTATATTTTATTGATTATGCTATTACAGTTGCTCCAATTTTTTCTCCCCTTTATCCCCCCTTTGCCTGGTACCACCCTACCCTCTAGCATTCTCCCCCATCTTAGTTCATGTCCATGGGTCATACATATAAGTTCTTTGGCTTCTCTATTTCCTATATTATTCTTAACCTACCCCTGTCTATTTTATGCCTACCAATTATGCTTCTTATTCCCTGTACTTCCCCCCACATTCTTCTCCTCTCTTCCCCATTAATAACCCTCCATGTGATCTTCATTTCTGTGATTCTGTTCCTGTTCTAGTTGTTACCTTAGCTGTTGTTTTTGTTTTTTAGGTTCAGTTGTCGATAGTTATGAGTTTGTTGTCATTTTATTGTTCATAGTTTTTGATCTTTTATTTCTTAGTTAATTCCCTTTAACATTATGTATAATAAATAATGGCTTGGTGATCATGAACTTGACCTTATCTGGGAAGCACTTTATCTGCCTTTCCATTCTAAATGATAGCTTTGCTGGATAGAGTAATGTTGAATGTAGGTCCTTGCCTTTCATGACTTCAAATACTTCTTTCCAGCCCCTTCTTTCCTGTAAGGTTTCTTTTGAGAAATCAGCTGATAGTCTTATGGGAACTCCTTTGCAAGTAACTCTCTCCTTTCCTTTTGCTGTTTTTAAGATTCTCTCCTTATCTTTAATCTTAGGTAACTTAATTATGATGCACCTTGGTGTGTTCCTCCTTGGGTCCAATTTCTTTGGGAGTCTCTGGGCTTCCTGAACTTCTTGGAAGTCTATTTCCTTCATCAGTTTGGGGAAGTTTCCCTTCATTATTTGTTCAAATAAGTTTTCAATTTCTTGTTCTTCCTCTTCTCCTTCTGGCACCCCTATGATTTGGATGTTGGAGCACATAAAGTTGTCCCAGAGGTTCCAAAGTCTTTCCTCATTTTTTTTTTGAAATTATTGTTTCTTCATTTTGTTCTGGTTGGATATTTATTTCATCCCTTTGTTCCAAATCGTTTATTTGAATCCCGGTTTCCTTCCCTTCACTGTTGGTTCCCTGTTTATTTTGCTTTATTTCACTTTGTATAGCCTTCACCCCTTCCTTCATTTTGCAACCAAGCTCAATCAACTCTGTGAGCATCCTGATTACCGATGTTTTGAACTCTGCATCAGGTAGGTTGTTTATCTCCTTGTCCCTTAGTTCTTTTTCTGGAGTTTTGATCTGTTCTTTCATTTGGGTCATGTTTCTTTGTCTCCTCATTTTGGCAACCTCTCTGTTTGTTTCTATGTATTAGGTAGAGGTGCTATGACTCCTTGTTTTGGGAGCATGGCCTAATATAGTAGGTGTGCTGTAGGGTCCAGTGGCACAGCCTCCACTCTCACCCAAGCTGGATAATCAAGGTGTGCCCTCTGTGTGGACTGAGTACTCCCTCTTGTTGTAGTTGAGAGTGGTTTGCTGTTGGAAGATTAATGGGATGGATTTACCCAGGCCAGTGAGCTGCAAGGAGTGACTGTAACCACTGACCACAAAACTCTGCCTTCCATGGAGGATCAGCTGTGCAGGGGCAGGGCCATGGTGTTCTGACGTGGTCTGTAGCTGTCCACTGGGTACACAGGCTCTGTGTTCTCCCAGGTGGTGCAGGTCAGGGTCAGTCACCACCTGTGTTCCACCCAGGGCCATCCAGCATAAACTACAAAGCAATCTGAGATGGCTGCTACTTGTGCTGGGCTTGGAAGTCCCCAGATAGAGCCAAACAGTGATCCAAAGCTGGCTCCTGCTTATGCCAAGCCTGGGGCCACTTAGCCAGAAGTACAGGTCTGGGGGCAGCTGGTAAGCTGGGTGGAGCAGAGCCTCAGGTAAGTGCCAGGGAGAGGCAAACAGTGTAAGCCAGATTGATGGAGTCTCACATATGGCTCCATCCTGCGGGTTCTGTGGCTCTGTGTAGGGAGGGCTCAAAAAGGGCACAATGGCCTCTGCCAGCTTTCTGTCTGGCAGAGAGCTGTCCCCCAGCTCTTGCCCTGATGCCAGATACTGTAGTTCCTCCCTGTATGCCACTGGTGTCTTTCAGGCTGCTACCCTGGTGATGTTGGAGCTCAAAGGGAGTGTGTCTGAATAAGCCTAGTATGGGCCCTTTGAGAGGAACTGCCAGGGAGTTCAGTAATTTTTTTCACTGACTCCAATCCTGCTGGTTTTTGCAGCCAGAGTAATGGGGTCTTCTCTTCCTGGCACTGGTACCCTGGGCTGAGGGGCCTCGTGTGGGACTGAGACCTCTCACTCCTGAAATATTCCTCCCCAATTTTTATCCACCACACAACATCAGTATGGGACTCACCCATTTCATGTCTCCGTGTCTCCTTCCAGTCTGGACTGATGTGGTTTCTTTAGTTCCATAGTTGTTGGATTTCCACTCAGCTCGGTTTCTGACAGCTCTGTGTGATCTTTGGTCTGTAGTTTAGCTGTAATTTTGATGTGGTTGTGTGAGGAGGTGAGCTGTGTTTACCAATGCCTCCTTCTTGACCAGGCATTATTTTCTGTTTTCCTCCAGGGGATTTTTACTGCCCAGCTCTTTGGCCTAAAGTCTACAGATATTTGCTGTCAGGTCAGTGTGCATGGGAGTAGAGAATGCTGGAAAGATCCAGGCAGTGTATTCTATGCTATCAAATAGTTTACACCCCACCAGCTGTGTAAAGTGTTCCATGTCCCCCACTTTCTTCACTTTAGATACTCTACTCAGTGGCTGTTGATACATTACTGAGGCTTTATTTCGTATTTCCCTGATGACTAATGAAACAGAGAACCTTTTCATATGAGTATTGACCATCGGATATCCACTATTGCGAAGTCAAATTCAAGTCATCTGCTTATTTTTCTATCAGGCTGTTCATGTTGATTTGAAAAAATGTTTTGTATTTTCTAGATATAAGTCCCTTTTAGTCACGTGTATCACAAATATTTTTACCTATTTTGTGACTTATCCTTTCACTTTCTTAATGGTGGTTTTTGATGAACAGAAGTCTTTAATTTTAATTTAGTGAAATTAATCAATAGTTTCCTTTATGGTAGGTACCTTTTGTGTCCTGTTTCAAAAATACTTACATACTCAAAAATCATGAAACTATTTCTCGTTCATATTTAGATCTATAACCCAGTTGGAGGGAAATTTTATGCCTGGTATGAGGAAGGGCTCAAAATTTACTTTTTTCTATTTAGACATCAAGTTGGCCCAGCACCGTTTATTGAAAAGACCATTCTCTCCTCCACAGCGCTCACCTATGGTTTAAGAAATTCTGGTTGGCAGTTATTTTCTTTCATCACTCAACTGATATCTTTGCATTACCTTCCAGTTTTCATCTTTCCTGTTGGAGTTAACAGTAAGTTTTCTATTTTTCTGTTTTCAAGGCAATCTGTCTTTTTTCTCTAGTTGTTTTTAATATTGTCTCTATCTTTGATTTTCAGCACTTCACTGTGATGTTTTCCTTGTATTTACCTTATATTGACACTGCAAACCTAAATGATGTTACTTACATCTGCAGAGAATTTTCTTGTAGCTTTTAGTAGTCAGAGCAGGAGAAAATCACCTTAATGCAATCAGGGACAAAGCTGATTGAGACTAGGTTTTACCTTTGATGAGACCTGGTCTATTTCTAGTTCGGTCATACTCATATGTTATACTCCTTCAGGGTCAATGGTTTTCCAGGGCTTCTCTTCCCTGTCTAGTCTTGAACTCCAATTTTTATCTTCTTAGGCCTATAAAACTGCTGAAAGCTCTCATATTACCGGTCCCCAAGCAGCTCCTTTCTGTCTATCCCTTCATTCTCTCTACCAATGCTGCTTATGAGTCAGCAAATTCCTGAAGGGGAAACAATGTAGCATGTTGAATTCACTCTGAGTTTCACTTTTCTCCAGTCTTGAACCTTAAGTCCTGGACACTTTGGTACCTTTCTGATGACTTTCAAATAGTTTTTGTTTTTTGATGTTTGGCATTTTTGGTTTTGGTTGTTGTTGTTTGTATTTTGTCCAGATTTTCTACTTATTCTTGGTGGAACAGTTGATCTCCTGCAAATCGGTTCCTTATTGCTAGAAAGAAAAGTTTCACTGGTATTTTATACAGCAAACTTTGTCAATAGATATTTTTAACTAGCATTCTCATGCAGTTTTAATTAATTACTGATGTTTGTAATATCAATCTTGTGACATCCTGATCCCAATGTGTCTTCTGAATCATCAGAGATTAAATTAAAATCAGGATAATTTTAGTGTTTAATATATTTAATGATGTTTAATTCATTTCACAGGTAATCTATAAATAGTATATATTAGAATTTGTCTTCAAAATATTCCTGTCAAAGTCTTCTCTTGTTTGCTTATGTGGCACAGCCCCAAAGTATCAGTTCTGCTGTATAAGCATCGAGTATGTCTAAAGCTGCTTCTTAAGAAATGTCTTGGTCCTTCTCTCTGCAATCCAGAACTTCTGTGCAGAAGAAGGACACTTTCTATCTGGCTAAATTTAATTTTTATACAAAAATATCATCTTTACTAACATGATGCTTAGATCCTAAAATGTATGACTCACCTAGTCTTGAATAGTTTGCTTTAGAACTCTTCTCCAAAAGCTCTCTGAGACACTGGTTCAGGAGAAATTATCTAGAAACATCATGCCAATTGTTTATTTCTAGCTGCATGGTAATGTTACATTTAGTGGAAAATATCTATATATAATCTATATATCAATATATAATCTGTACATCTATAGATTATATATAGATATAGATATAGATATATAATAAGCTTGGGCCCTTCCTCCAGGCTAACTGAATTAGAATATCTTCGAATTTTTTTGGAAGCACTTGCGGTGATTCTAATGATTCATACTTTTAGATGACTAGAAAACTACATATCTAAATTACATTATTTTAGTTCTAAGAAGAAATAGCTTCACATAACTATGATTTAACATTTTGCTGTCACCTTTTATTAAAATGAACAAACCAAACTAATAAGCAAAATAGAGACAGACTCATAGATACAGAGCAGGCTGACAGCTCTGGGGGAAGGTGGTTGGGGTGGAAAGATTGAACAAAAAAGAAAAAGGACTCATGGACATGGACAACAGTGTGGTGATTGCTGAGGAGAAAGAGGTATAAGGGGGGTAAATGGTAATGGAAAAAATACAATAAAAATAAATTTAAAAGAAAAGAAAAGAAACAAAGATGAATGTAGGAATACAAGAGTGATCGATGATTTTGTATCATTGGGAAACAATTTTTGGCAATATTGCTCATCATGTGGTCCAATATTGCCCATACGAAGGGTAGTTTGGATTCACCGGGAGTCGCTTACATGACTTCAACTACCACCTGCACATCAATGACTCTCAAATGTGTGCCTTGGGCCCAGGCACCTCGGGTCCAGGTGTCTCTCTTGGGCCTATGGCACAACTTTACCTAGCTGTGTCACAGGCACCTCAAGCCCAACACATGCAAATCAAACTCACTTAATACTCCCACTCTCCAGGATCTGATGCTCCTTTTGATTCAGTGAACGGAATCTCCAATTACCCAAGGCAGAATCATCCTCAACACCTCCCACACTCTCACCTCCACAACCAATATGGTTTCCAAGTTTTTCTCTTTGCTACTTGTATATCTCACATCCATCTCTTTGTCTACCTATTTCTGTCTCCTGGAGTCAAGCTTATCACTTCTCACCTGGATTCCTACAAAAGACTTCTAACCAGATTTTTATGGCTTCATTCTCTTTGATCCATTTCCATATTATTTCCAACACAGCGTTGTAAAGCAGAAAACTGATTGTTCACTTCCCTGTGATCTTCCAATGTCTCTTTCAGTGTCTATAGGGTAAGATTTAAACTTTTTTGATTACATAAAAATCTCTTTATAAACTGTTTCCTATCTACCTCCTCATCCTCCTCTCATACCTTGCTTCTGCCATGTTTCTAGAAAAAGCCACAGTCTTATATCCAGACTTTCTCGCTTGGGCTTTTCTGCTCGGAATGTTCTTCCCTCCATTCTTTGCCTGGAACATCCAGCTGGTCATTAATAATTCAACCCAGGAATCACATGTTCCTGAAAAGCTTCCTGACTCCTCCAGGATGGCATGTTACCTCCTAATCCATGTTCCCAAAACACCAGTACTTGCCTTATCACTCTATGTCGAAATTGATATCTTTCCTTTAATCTATAAATTCCTTCAAAGCAGGGGACTTGTTATGATTCGTTTTTTACTTCATTGCCAGGAAGTTTAGATTTTAGGTTTGTCTTAAATGCAGTACCTGGTCTTAGATCGAGTTTCCTAACCACACATCTGATCTCACCCCCTGCCCCACCATTTTCATCAAGTAACTACTCCAGAATAACTCCCCTGGAGCCTGCCGTTTTACTGTTACCTTGTAACGGCTGGAAGCAGCGTAGAATGGGCTTTGCAATCGAATAGACCCTGGGTTCAAGTCTGGCCTACTATTTACTAGCTCTATAACATTGGATAATTTATTCAGCATCTCTGAGCCTCAGTTTCCTCATTTGCAAAGAGGAGACAACAATAGCATCTGCTGTAGTGGCAGGTGAGCGTTGTGATGTTATGATTAAATGAGATAATGCACAATACTTAACCCAATGCCATAATAAAAGTTCAGTCAATTCAATAATGATCATTATTGTTATTATCATTACTAGCACATTAGAGAGACAGGTAGACATAGTTAACCTTTATTGCTCTATCCTAAAGGTAGCAAAATATCTTCCACATTAGCAATTGCTCACTAAGTAGTTTTTCTTAGTCATTCTTGAGGGCTCCAGATGGCTGACTTTTGTTGTAGTCTTATACCACCATAGTGTTTTCTTTAGATTTCTTTTCTTGTCACATACTTTAAGTTATCCTGCCTAGTTATTGGATGGCTCCCAATATTATGCTGTTTTTCAGTATAATGATCATAATTATCAACAATTGTTATCAATAAACATTCTCCTTTCATCATCCCACCACTGCCATCACCAGTGACACTGGTCGGAAACAAGGTCCCTATGCTTCCCTTGCTCCTGAGCTGCTCCTCTTCTTATCCACAACCTAACAGATTCTACAGCCCTCTGCGTAAGTCCTTCAGGGAGACTTGGGGGCTAGACGATGTGAAGCGAGGTGTTCCAGGCAGCACAGTGCAATAGATGAAAGGTGATCTCACATGTGAGATGGGAGGATTGTGGGGAGAAGCTGACCTTAAGCGGCACCATGAAAACCAGGAGGTCCAGTGAGGCAGTGAGGCTGGGTGTGGTACTATGGCTACCTGGATGTCAAACCAAGCATAGGGTAAAAGCAACAAGAAGAATAAACTGAGAAAAGAAACAAACTGGGAGATGACTGGCGTCCTCAGTCCCTCTAAGGTGCTCCAACTTGCAGGACGAATTGGCTTGAAAAGACACCTCAGCACTTTTCCAGGAGGCAGAATTTCTTTAACCAAAGCCAAAACTGTTTCCCCAGGGATAAAGAGTTTAGTTTGCAGAACTATGTGACCATTGATCTGAACAAGATGGTCAAAATGTAAGTCAATTGACATCTGTCCCTGTTTGAATAGAAGGGGAGTTCTATATGGTAGGAAGACACTGACGGCCTAAATTCTTAGAGGAGGAAATACGTGTAGGAGAAAAAGGAATAAAAGAGGCAGAAATTAAAATTTAAACTTTTATTTATTTAATGAACTAAACTGTGCCTTGAATCACAACATAGATTCTTAAGTCAGCTCTAGGCACTGTCCTGGCAGATCACAACAACGTGAGGGTTAGGATCACACTGTTTCAGAGAAGCCAGGACAGGGTTTCTGCAACTGGACCGGAGGAAGCCCCAGCAGACGGTGACAGGGACGCAGGAGGTGAAGGACGGTAGGAATTATGTAGAAGCACAGAGAGAAATTGAGTCAAACCTGTTTGTGGCCTCAAAAAAAGTGAAGAGAAAAGAGTAAACTAATTTTTTTAACCTTACAGCCCTTGGGTTCAACCTCTTGTTTGGAAAAGTTGCCAAACTATAATCCTATAAATCTGAAGACAGTGCTCATGAAGAGAAAAATCTTAATGGGAAAAGGAAATGGTGGTCAGAGCTTAAACTTTCTTTACTTTTTATATTTCTGTTAATTTTTACAGCTATCATTTATATCTAATAGGGTCAATCTGCAGAATAGGTTTTATTTCACCTCACTTCAAACACAGCTGCTTATATGTACTTCTGCAGTACCTTTTGCACATCACTTATTTTTTATGTGAGGCTTATTTTGAAAAACATAATGAATAATAACCTAGAAAATGATCTAAGCTTGTTTTGGCCATAACATTAACATTACTGCAGTACATTTTAACATATTAATCATGAGCCAGGATCTGATTATTTAGTATTTGCCAGAAGCAACCCAAAGCATTTATGATCTTATTTTTCAAAACTTTGTTTCATTCTATTGAGGTTTTCTTGAAGATTATGAATAAATTCAAAACTACATAGATATATTTTTATTGCTGATGCATAATTTTGGTTAGGATATGATTTTCATGTATTCTTTACTATGCATTTTATTTTGCTGGAGGAAAATATACCGTCTCCATTTACTGGTCTGTATGTTACAGAGATTAGACTTAGATGATTACTAATGTTCCTTGGTGCTTTAAAAATGTATGACTTTATATGAGATTAAGAAAATTCTTAGATAAATGTAATTGCTCTCTCAAGGAAATACAGTTTTTAATCAACTTATTATGATGACTTCTTTATATGTAGCTATTGACAATGTTCACAATTCTAGAGGGGAAAATGATAACAAACATCACAGAAAAATATTCAAATGCATATGATGACCTTTGTAAAAACTTCTACAAATAGCAAATAGATCTTAAACAAAAATTATTGAGCATTATAAGATGATATATAAAGGAAAATACATAAGCCTTCTCACTGACAATATTTCCAATGACTCTATATCAGACATTTGAACATAATTCAGTTTTATTATGTGCCTCGCAGGAGTCTCAATAGTAGGAATACTACATAAAGTGTATGTTCTCCTTCCTCATATTACAAAGCTAACACGTAAGAAATAATTTCAGGAAAATGTAACACTGAATTCCTGTGCTATGGGGTCTAGTGTTCTATGTAAGATTTAGTTGTTTCCAGAGAAAAGTTAAAAGAAAATGAACACAAAAATCATAATTCTCTGATAAGAAAATTAGGAAACCCTTACAACTTTCCAGTGGATTTAAAGTCCTGTGCTACACAGGTATACTTGCCAGGCTTTTGTCCAAGTCAGTTCTGCATCTCACCTCTGTGTCCTTTTCAATGTTTAAGTGAAAAACAAAATAAAAAAAAAACCAATGATATTCAAAAGAAATTTACTTAGAAATTGATACTCTTGATAGAACGTTGATTAACAAAGCTGTTCTGCCCATTGTGTTAAGTTCAGCTCCATGTAGCAGAGACTGAAAATAACAACGGCATTAACAGAGTGGACGTCTGTTTCACTCTGAACTAAAAGCCCGAAGGCTTGGGGGCATACAAATCTGCGCCAGGAGGCTTTCAGGGACCCCAGGCCTCTCCAGAGTTGTAGTCTATCATCGTCATGGGGACCCTATGATCCAAGCAGTCAAAATGTAGTCCAATTTCAAGGGGTTTGAGAAAGAAATCCCACTTTTTGGCGGGACTGACAAAGAATTTACAGCCATTTTTAACCTACCACAAATATAAGGAAGGCAAGATACTGGCATGGGTTGAATCTTGCAGATATTGCTCGTGGCAGCCAAAAAAACTTTTTAAAGTTGTACTTGGAGCAAGAGGATAAAGTACAACATTGTTTCATTGATTTGAACGAGTGGCATGAAAAATCCTGAATGACAGAAAGAAAAGTAAAATGTTTTAAATCTTGTTCGGTTTCTGTTTTCTCTGTCAAGAAGAAATGGCAATCAGATGGGAAAGGGCAAAATTAACATTGATATGAGGAAATTACAGTCCAAGATAAGCAAACAGATATAAAGGAATATATTTAACTGCTCTGAACGATATTTTCTCCTGCCCCAAACAACTCAGATTTCAAGGTTTATAAACGAACAACACACTATGTGTCTGGCACAGTCCTAGGCACTGGGGATGACCGCACAGTCGCTGATCTCGGGGAGTCTGCAGATTAATAGATCCTGAGACAAGACGCTGGTTTGCTGGGTTGTTGGGGTATTTGATGTCTGAGGGATCACGAGTAATAGAAAGCAACCTTAGCTGAATTTCTTGGAGATCAAATTGGTTCTGACAGAAACAGAAATGATAGAGCCCATTAAAGAAGATTAAATTTAATAGGAATTAAACTTCAAAAACACAAGTACAGGATACAAGAGAAATTACTAAATAACTGCATGTATAAAAAGGGTAAAGGGTTTTAGTTTAAGTGCAGTGTATGATTCATGATATGAGAAGATTGCAAAAAAAAAGAAAGGAAGGAAGGAAAATGGAAAGGAAAGGGCACAAAAGGAAAGGAAATGAAAGGAGAAAGGGAAGGAAGAAAAGGCAATGTAATCCGAAGTTACATTTACATAAACTGAAGTCTGGTATACGGAAAAAGACAATCCTGCTCTGCTTGGAAACCATCAGAATGGACTCTGTAGCATTGCATTCAATGCTAAGGGTTCACTTTAAGTTGATAGCCATTAATCTGAAAGAATACTTAGAGGAGTGCCTAGGAAAAGAAGATGAAGAATCTGTAAAAAGGGACCCATAAGGGGAGGATAATTTTTTAGCCTAGAGGCAAGAAAGGTTTTGGTCAACCGTGCTAATTATCTTCAAAACTTTGAAGGGTTTTTAGCCCTGGCTTGTGTGGCCCCGTGGATTGAGTGCTGGCCTGCAAACCAAAAGGTCATGGGTTTAATTCCCAGTCTAGGGCACATGCCTGGGTTGTGGCCCAGGGCCTCAGTAGGGGGCGCACAAGAGGCAACCACACATTGTTGTTTCTCTCCCTCTCTTTCTCCCTCCTTTCCCCTCTCTCTAAAAATAAATTAAAAAAATCTTTTTAAAAAGAGTAAGAAAATTCTATAAAAAAGGAGGGTTTTATCTGTCTCTGACTCATAAGAGTGTAAACTTTCTAATATTTAAACCTATTTGATGAACAAATGTATATATTTATCTAGACTAGGCTCCATAGGTTTTAATAAGTCTCATGATTTAGAGTGTTCTGTAGGTTTTACCAGAAAAGGTTGAATTTGGTGAAATGGAAGATTGAAAAAACAAAAACAGCTCTGGCCAGGTGGCTCGATTGTTTAGAGCAGCATCTCATACAGCAAAGGTTGTGGGTTCAATCCCCAGTTAGGGCACATACCTAGGTTGGGTTTGATCCCCAATCTGGGTGCATACGGGAAGCAGTCAATCCATGTTTCTCTCACCTCCATGTTTCTCCCTCTCTCTCTCTCCTCTCCCTTCTTCTCTCTCTAAAATCAATAATAATAATAACAATGATAAACATATCATTAGGTGAGGATAAAAAAAAACAAACCACAAATGTAAATTATAGGAATGAAAAATACAGTATCTGAAATTTTTTAAAATACACTTGATAAGGTCAACACTAGATTAGGCCCTTCCCAAGACAAGATCAGTGAAGCTAAAAACATAACAATAGAAACTGTCCAACATAAAACACACGGAGAAAAAAATAAATTAAATAAATGACTTGTAGGACAGTATCGAGTAGTCTAATATAAATTGGAGTAATTTGAGCCAAAAGAGGGGAGAAGGGTATATGGGTAAAATATATTTTAAGCAATATGGCTGAAGATTTTTCAAATATCCTGAAAACAGTAAACCCAAAGATCAAATGGCAAGAAAACTGAAGCAGAAGAAATATAGGGAAAACCACAGTAAGTCACATCATAAGCAAATTGCCAAACATCAGTACTAAAGAGAAAGTCTTAAACTCAAACAGATCAAAAAGACACGTTGTGTACAGAGGAGCAAAGTTAAGAAAGACAGCAGATGTCTTGTCAGGAGCTAATCAAACTAGGAGATAATGGAGCAACGTCTTTGATACATTGAAGAAAAAACCTGTCAAACATGTACTTTATATCAGGAAATATCTTTTAAAAGTGAAGGCAAAATAAAGACTTTTTCAGACAAAATCTGAGATAATTTATTAGAGCTAAATGTGCATTACAAAAGATTTATCATTATAAAGGAAGTTCTTCGGGCAGAAGGAAAATGATACAAGATTGATCTACACAGAAGAATGGTAACGATATGGGTAAATATAAGAGACTTTTTCCATGTACATAGCTCTTTAATAGAAAATTTATTGCTTAAAGTAACAAGAATAACAATGCACTTTCAAGTTTATAACATATAGAGGTAAAATATATGACAACGGAAGCATGAATGATGAGGGCGGACATGAAAGTATACTCTTATAAGGTTCTTATGCTACATGTGAAGTGCCATGACATTATTTGAATAGATTATATGTTAAAGATATATACTGCAAATCCTAAAGTAACAATTAAAGAAATAAATTTCTGTGAGAAATCAACTGAAAGAATCAAACTTAGAGGATAGAAAAGACATAAAATGAGAACACTGATCAAAGGAAAGTAGGAATTGCTATATTGTTACCACATAAATTAGATTTCAAACAAAGGAGTATAACGGATAAAGACATTTCATAATGACAGAGGGGTTAATTCATCAAGAGAACATAATAATCCTAATTGTGTGTGCACCTAATTACAGGGGTTTGAAAAACATGAGCCAAAACTTACAGAACAGAAAAGAAAAATAGAAAAATATACAAATAAGATTGAATGTTCCAACACCTGTCTCAGTAATTGATAGAGCAGGCAGAAAATCATCTGAAAATAGAGACTTCCCAGTACTATCACCCAATGTGACCTATCAATTGATTTTTAAATGTTAAACCAACTTTGTTTTCCTTGAATCAGCCTCACCTTCTTGTGATATGTTATTCTTATATATTTCTGGATTTGATTTGCCAATATTTTCATAAGGATTTCTCTTCAAGCTAACAACAGAAAGATCCATATTTTTTTAAGTACAAATGGAACAGTCAGTGAGATAGAACACTCTGGGGGATAAAGCAAACCTCAATAATCTTAAAAGCATTGTAGTCATGGTGGGTCAGCAGGTATGTTTTCTGACCATAATGTAAATAAATTAGAAATCAATAATAAAAAATTAAAATACCCAAATATGTGGAACACACTTCTAAATAACCCTTAGATCAAAGAAGAAATCATAAGGGAAATTAAGAAATACTTTGTGACTAACTGAAAATTTAAAAAATGCAACAGTAAAATGTATGGGATGTACCTAAAACAGTGCTTAGAAAAATGTATAGCTCTAAAAGTTTATATTAGAAAAGAAAAAAGACCAAAATTAATGAAATAAATTTCCTCCTAAATTAGAATAAAAAGAGCAAATTAAATCCAGAGTAAACTGAAGAAAGAAAATGATAAAGATAAGAGAAAAAACTGTCAGTGAAATAAAAAACTGAAAGGTAATATAGAAAAAAAATCAGTGAAACCAAAAGATAGGCCTTTGAAGAGATAAATAAAATTGCTAACCTATGAAGGATCATTCACTAAAGATTATACACACATGTTATAAAAACATCTTGTGTTCACACATTCAAAATCTTAAAGGAAATTAACAAATTCCTTGGAAGACAAAAACTACCTAAGTTCGTTTAAAAAGATCTATTGAACTTGAAGAGCTCTATAGCTATTTAAATAACTTGAATTCATAGTTAATAACCTTCCTACAAAGAAAACTGCTGGCTCAGGTGGTTTCACAGGTTATTTCCATGGAAAGTTGAGCAGTGGTTCTAGGAACCATGAGAGACTGTGGGAGACTCACTGCAGAAGGAGCACTAGAGAAATTTGGGGGATTATAAAAATAGCCTGTCTCGTGGTTTGGGCAATGGGTACATAACTACATTTATTTGTCAAAACTCATCAAATAATATATTAATAATTAGTACTTTTATTATATGAAATTCACATTAATAAAGCTCACTAAAAAAATACTACAACAACAGCAAATGAAAGATTATTTATCATGGATGTTATAACAGGAATTCATGCACAGGGAAGAACGGGAGCTAGAGCAGTGATTCTCTGTCTTGCTGCACTTTAGAGCCATCTAGGCCGCTCCCCCCGTATACCAAAGCCCAGACCCCACCTCCAGAGGTTCTGATAGTTCATCTGGTACTATTCGACTTAACTAGAATTCAAAAGTTCTTCTAATACTAAACACTGAAATTTCACTGCCTTTTTTCTTAAGTTTAAATAGAGTTAACTTGGCAGCGTTATTGTTCTCAGCCTCACTCAGCTACCTGGCTGCCACGCCAACCGTATTTTCAAAACCATTAGGCAATATGCTGAATAGTTTAGCAATTATAACTTTAAAATGTAGGTTATAGAGAAACAGAAATACTTCCGTCTACAGCTGAGATACAGTATCCCAAGAACACATGTGAGTTTCCCAGATGGCCTAATCGCAAGAGAACATATGTAGACGTATACTTCTTATGAACCATCAGAAAGTCTTGAAAATTAATTTGTTTTCACAAAGAGAGAAAGAGAATAATGAGGGTTTTTTTTAATTCAACATATTTGCTTTAAATTTTATTTTGGAGACCAAAATTATTTTACAGGATGTCTTATTAGATTTGCCATGTGACTCTGAGGAACTAAAGCTTCCTCCCCAAATAAGGGGGAGATGTTTTCTCTGAAGTTATGTCAAAAGGGCTCCAAATGTGAAAGTCAAGAAATATGTAGACAGATAAATGGAAGATACTTCAGTGGGTTTGTTTTTCTTAATTTACCTTTCCAAATGTGAATATCTTCTCTTATGTCTTGTTTCTCTAGTCACTCCTCAAATTCTTTTCATTTTATTCATTAATCAGAGAGTTTCAATGATGCAACCTGTATGATTGATTTTTCTGGCATAGTATCTAGATGAGTCTTTGTTTTTCTAATTGATTCACTGTTTATGTTTTATTTACTCAAGTAGATTTTATTTTTCTTATTTCCCCACATCACCTAGCATTATGTCAGGCATTAAATTGGTAATACATTTTTGGATTCTAAAAAAACCTTTTTTTCCACATTTTAAGATTTTTAAAATAAGGATATAGCTTATAATCCATATATTTATTTAATAAATATTCCTAATATCTTTTAAGAAAACTAATTGATGAACATCCTAGAATTGGAGAAAGTACTTTTTACTGGTTATTTGTATATTCTGCAGAATATGTAGACTCTATCCTTACATCAAGTCAATGACTTTATATGCATGTTTTTCACTAATGAGACATTATTAGGAGCAATGTATAGAACCAGTAATAGTGAATACAGACATCCCCACTATAATAGGCAAGTTTTGTTCTCCCTTCCTACCCATCTGACTCCCTCTTTCCATTCCAACTCAATGTCAAATACACACATGACCAGACTGTGCCTTATTTTTGCATGGGATTAAACAACTCCAGAAGAATGCCAGTTCAATTACCCACCACAGATGATTATAAAAAGGGGAACTGAGGAGTTATTTCTTTAGCAAAATAAAATATTTCAAACCTACTCTAAATAATAAGTGGAAACAGGTATACAGTCCATATTTCCCAAATTCCTGATATTCTTCCATCTGCCATAGTTTGCCATGAATGTATCCTGTCAGTGACATGGTGTGGGCTAAGAGTATTGCTTTCCGATCCGAAGGATCTCAGTCAAAACCGAGTATATAGTAAATGAATCTCATGTTTATGAAACTAGAGTGTTTGTAAAGATGACTCTTTTGAGTCTATCAAAATGTCTTCCCATGTATTCAATTATAGTTGTATTTAACCATATATAATTAGTTATATGCTATAATGGCAGAAAACTTTATACAAGAAAGAAAATCATACTTCTAGTGGTTGGGGGGAGAATGTTTTCAATATTAGGAAAGAAATCAAGCTTGTCTAATCACCTGTCATATAGTCAGAAACTCACTACAATATATACTTAAGGATTAGATGTTTCTTTCCTTTTTCCTCTCACGTCTTTTTACATTTCAGTTATATTTACTATCCAGAGTGAACTCCATTGATGTCAATACGTGAAACCGGAGTAGCTTCTCATCATTAAAATCTATTATAATACTTCCTAGAGAGTCTTAGAGAAAAACAGATAGACCAATAGAGGACGACTCTAACACTCAACCTAAACGTTTCACTGAAATGCACCATGGCTCAAAGAATAAATATAAATTTAGTATTTCTTTCTCCTGTATCTATATTTCACTTTTCAGACCAAGCCACAGTGCTGTTTTTGAGCATTACTATGTAGATGCCTCTTTGCAACTATTTGCACTCATGTTGGGCTAAATGTCAAATTCAATCCAGAAAAAAACACCAGGGTAGACAACAAAGAGTTGGCAATAAATATTAAACTTGAAGGTGGTTTCCAATCTACCTCTTATGTAATTAGGACTTGTTTCCCTCACCTAGTCTCTCACCTTAAGCTCCTTGCTTTGGCTGACTTTAATAGGGAAGAAAAGAGAAGGTTGTCTTCTGGGTATTCGATTAAGTAGACGGTACATTTTAAAGACACTACTGTTTTGTTTTATACAAAATAAATATAAAAGCTAATTTAAGAAAATAACCACATGTATTGGGTTGGCCAAAAAGTCCATTTAGTTTTTTCCTGTAAAATAAGACACATTTTTCATTTTCACTGATAAATTCATTGATTTGGATATTTTGAGTATGTCAGCTATCTCGTGCTATTGGCTTCTAGTGGGTAAAGGTCGGGGTGCTGCCAAACATTTTCCAATTTATAAGACAGCCCCACAGCAAAGATTTGGCCAAAATGTCAATAGCGCCAAGAAACTCCACAAACCATTTTTGACACATTCGATCAATCACATAACCTTCTCCATACATAGCACAAGTCTTTTTTTTTCATTTCAGTTGTGTTTTTACCTTTCTTGACATAGTAAAACATAGTATGCTGAAAATGTTGTGTATCTTCTTCCATCTTCAGTATTAAAATGGCTGCACAAAAATTACCAATTTTGATGTTTTTTTAATGCACGCTGATATGACAGCTGTCACAATACAATCTAACAATTTGTTTTGAATGAAATTAAGACATCATACAGAAAAAACTAAATGAACTTTTTAGCCAACCCAATAAAATTTAATTTGGAAATATTTCTAATTTCAGGTATTGAAAGAAACTTTAAAAATACATGGTGAGGTTAATGACAAAATTTGATGTGTGAACTATATGCATCACTATTGAGATAATAAACGCTTTATAGGGGTTTTCTAACTTGGCTGATTTTGGAAATAATTCATTTAAATATTCATGGATATTTTGAAAGGAAAAGGTAGGAAAAGAACAGAAGAGATTTCCAGGTACCCTCTGTGGCAGATGAAAATATCTTGCTTGTTCCTTGATGAGAAACCCAGCAGCTCTCCAGGAAAGGGTCACTTACGGGGACATCAAGAGAGTAGGGCTGGCGGTAGAGGTACGTTCACACACAGGCAGAGGAAAGGCAGACAAGTCAGAAACGGAACCCTTCGGGGAACAATCGCCACCATCTCTATCAGAAGCTTGGGTTGAATCCCCTTCTTTGGCAGGATCTCTCATCAGAGCAGCCCTCGTGGATTAGAAATGAGTAGATGGTGAGTGTTGGAGTCCCCATTAGAGACAAGAACTTGAAACAGAAATCGAGGAGTGATGAAGCTGGCAGTTCCTCTCATTGGTGGTGGCAGGGGAATGATAGTTCCATATAGAGAAAGCAGCCTTACTGGCCAGGGAGTCCCCTGCTTTAAGGCTGCTTCTTTTGACATTTTCTTGGCTGAGAAAGTTAGATTACTGTAAGAGATCATGCCTAATCTTAAAGCATTACTACCAATCAGATTTGCCTCTCCTTTTCCTGCTTCCCATTTTCCCATCTACCTTTCTTTGGCTCCACAGTCCTGAAAGAGAAAAGGAGTCCCTAGATCTAAATCTTCCCCCGCCATAGCTTCTCCTGACAGGGGGTTTGGAGGTGGCTGGTAGGGATGAGGTGATAGTGGCCAGAATGGGATAGTGTGAGTTGCCAGTGTACCTGGGGCTTCGTGAGGACAGTTTGGAAATACTTGGTCCCTGGGGCCCACTTGCTCTTGGTTTCCTTCAGCCTCAGAATTATCTTCTGCTAAAAATGGTGATGTAGGGACAGACTAAGAGAGACTAGACTGGACTGCAAGTAAATACTGGTCAGTAGAAAAGTTGACAAGGAAAACATGAGCATGGAGTCCGTATGTCCAACCCCAGTCTTGTTCTTTTACCTTTGTTTCCACTCTCCAGCATGGAACCCACAGAGTTCTTCCTCTCTCCAACCCACCCTACTCCATGGCTCTCGCGTGACTCAGCACCTATTGCTGGGTTTAAGGCAAGAAGAATGTTGTAACATAAGCCTCTCTCCCCACAGAGTAAGGGTTCCTCCAGGGGTGCTTCAATGTGGACTCACTTTATCAAATCACTTGGCTGAGACAATTTTCCAAATTAGGTCTCTTTTCCCCTTTTTGGTCTAAGGTCATAGATTCATGTTCTCTTTCACTCAACTTGCTTTAGCAATACCTTCATTGAAATCACCTCCTATTTAGCTTTTATCCAAAAACAAATTAAGAGAATGGTTTTGTAAATAAAATGATTTGAGAGATAGTCCTTTTTTCCCTAGGTACACAATATTTCATTAGTGAACTGAGTTCAGTTCAGTCCAGGGGAGGCTGTTCACTTGGACCTGATTCCTGTACGCATGCTCATATATACCTTCTCCAAGTATCACTCCAGAGTAACACCTTGTCCTTGTCTTTGTTTATGCCTTATTTGTAGATATAATTTGAGTTTGTTCACAAACATGATCAACATAAAAAATCTAACACAATGAAAATAGAAATAAAGAATGAATAGATTATGAGGAGCAAAGTAGATATTGAAACCTCTACCATTACTGAGAAGAAATATAAAGCTTTGCTGGCAGTAAAGGCAAAAATGAGAATATAATACTTGGAATAATGAAGCATACCAACTCATTAGAAGAGATAAAGCTTATCCTCCTATCTGAGAGAAATGTTTTATAGGGGCACTGTCTAGAAGACAGGGCATAGTTCAGTGGATGATGCTTTCAGCTAAAGCTTTACAGATAATGAGGGGTTTCTCATAAAACCATGTATGTAGCAACCTTGGCAAAAGTACTACAGGGGACACAGAGAGAAGAGTAGTTCATTTTGGCGAGGTGGATCACAGTAGCCTTCTCTAAGGAGAACGCCACATTAGCCCAGTATAATTTAGCCAGGTAGAAGCAAGAGAATGGGGATTTTCTGAAACAAAGACGTTGGGCTCATGAAGTTCTGACAGTTGTGTGTCCCTTGAAGCACCAAAAACCTGGCAGCACTGGAACAGCAGGACACTGGGAGCATGAGATAGGGCAGTACAGAGCCGAGATGCACGTCCTGAGCATCTTGCCTTCGGTGGAGAGTCTACAAGTTTGCATCAACCATGGGCTCAGCCACAAAAAAGGCAAATTCAGCCTTTCATGAAAACATGCTTGGGCTCTCCTGAGCTTTAATTCTACATTCCTTTTGTAGGTTTCCATTGGCATTTCTGTAATAGCATACAATCATCATCTTAAAACAAACAAACAAACAAACAAACTTGGCATTATGACTTGTGAACGATAGCTCTAACTGCTTCTCCAGGGTAAAATTCCCACAAATCACTTATTGATGAATCAATTGCCCTGCATGCCAATTACCATTATAAGCTATTACCAACAGACATGCTATTTCCTCTCCAGAACACTATTGCTTAATGTCCATTGTTAATCATGGGAGGGAAAACTGTGCTAGTTTCTAAGACAAAAATAATCCCAAAGCTAGACAGATAATAATCCTTGCCCTATAAATTCCATCCTAACAGTCACCTGCATTCATAATAGAGTTTGAAGAATCATTCTAACCTGTCAAAGAGAGTTTCAAACCACACGCTTAAACGTGAACTAGATATTCTGAGCTACTTCTTGAATACAAGTCAGGCACATTTTGAAGCAGAATTAACACCTTGGGTCCCTGGTATTTGAATACAACATTGCCGCCTCAATTAAATGATTAGCACTTGAATAACCTGAAGAAATGAATGTAATCTTCAAATTCATTTAAGGGTTGAGAAAAGCTTTACAATAGGAAAATTCAGTTTAGCTGAAAATGTCTGTCATTGTAAAGAGTAATTCACACTCACAAAAAGGAAATATCCATTTGCTATAAATAAATACAAATGTATTTTCCTAGTCTTTAGTATACCTGGACAGAGGAAGTGGCTCCCTGAATCATATTACTTGAGAATTGTTCCTCAA
Source organism: Micronycteris hirsuta (assembly GCA_004026765.1). Taxonomy (NCBI): domain Eukaryota; kingdom Metazoa; phylum Chordata; class Mammalia; order Chiroptera; family Phyllostomidae; genus Micronycteris; species Micronycteris hirsuta. Next base: position 3,691 of record PVJI01003694.1, on the reverse strand, counting down.
AGTTCTTCACTATCCACCATTGCTCAGGACTAAACATGTTATCCGAAAAGTTCTATTTACAAGACAAAACAAAATGAAAAAGGATATCCTTGGGAGAGTGAATACAGTAAAGTATTAATATATTAACATAAATTAGCTGTTAGTAAATTAGTTATCATTTTCACCTTTGGATTTTTAACTAGGTCACCTTCAGAAGAATCGTTTCTTTGTGCCTGCTTCTTCAGAGACTGGGAGTCCCTCAAAGACTGAGGATCTCCTTAGTCACCTTCTTGTCCCACTTCCTTTTGACCCCCTAGTGTCTGGCAACAGGATAAATGGTGCTTACTAGATGGCTATTGAACAAAAGAATTAATAATTCAATATAGAAATACAGGCAGTGGATAAAAACATTTAGGGATGGAATTACAAGAGAGTGTTTTTCTTTTCATCATGGAAAAATCAACTTTATTTAAGATCAAATTATGTTACTTTAAACAAAAGTATGCCCATGAGATTAGTTGTAATGGAAAGAAATGAACTGGAATAAAGACTCTGTTCTAGCCGTATGTGGTTCATTCTCTAACTCTTCGATCATTCTACAGTTCCCAAATAGCTCTATTAAACATCCTCACTTCTACCAAACATTCCAGAAGAACAAAAAATATATACAGGGTCTGGCACAAATACAGCCTCTTTTTTATTACAAACTCTTTTATTACAAAATCATGAGTATGTAATTCTGTAACATAACAATACCATACGCAAGCACACCATATGACATTTTTGGTGAAATGTTCAAATTAAAACTATAAATTATTATACCCATATTATGACCTTAGCTGCCACACTCAAGCAGGTGTTACTTCTGCTCGACCGTGTATATTCAGTAAGTCACTTGATACTTTAATATGAAGGCCTTGCCTCTGAAAGTATGGCTTTTCTTAGGTAGAAAATCACAGCTATAACTAAAAATCACAGATATACAGCCGATGAGGCCTTTGATCTAGGATTATTTTGCTTGTAATTGTTACAATGAAAATAAATTTAAAAGTTGCACTGGGCATTTCAATGTGTACACCATGGCCCAAGACATCCCGGGAATCCCTCCAGACGAAGTGCAGATTTCCTGTTGTGCAGACACTCTTTCTATCCAACAGGGACAGGTGAGTTTTGCATTTTTGGCCGCTGGAGTTGCCTGAACTGCTTTGGCATATATCTAGGTAAACTTTAACTCAGGTAAAATACCAGTCCCAAAATACAGGCCCAACTGAGGTAGAACAAGAACCTGTAACAGTATTTTTTTAATTAGGATAATTTTAATCTGAAAACTCAACATGTTTAACCAATAATGAAATATTGGCTAATATACAGAAGTCCAAAGGTAGGGCAAATTGAGAGTTAGAATAATTTGGTGGATCCAATTTCTTTCCCCTTAGGTTTTATGTCTCTGAAGATACCATACGTTAGCCTTATCCTGAAAATGGAATTAAGGTGGTTGCATCATTTCTGGGCCTCACATGCCTGCAAGTTAATAACAGAGGGGGAAAAAGGCTGTCTCCTATGCTAACTCTTAAGATGGAGAAAATATTTCCCAGAAACTTTGCAAACTTCTCAAATCTCACTGTCACCTGCCTAATCTTGAACCAATTTCATACTCAGGGATATGCCTTGCCTTCAAACTGAGGTCATCTCCCAGTCACATGACTTCTATACAAAGTAAGGGCATGAAACAAAGGCCGAGGAGAAAATGTTCATTTCCAACCACGGAAATTGTAGTTGGAATTACCACATCATTGTAGGGTAAATGGAGGCAGTCTGGCTTCCTCACACAAGTGTCTGGGTAACTAAGGGAAGCAGTGTTCCCATAGCCTTGGAGGGGTCTGATAACTAGTGTTCTCATAGCCTTGAGACTGGGTCCGATTAATGGTTCCCATAACATGAAGTGGGCTCGCATGTGCAGATTTATGTTATGTTATATAGTTTCTGGCATCTTGCCATCTTTGTTCCCCTCTAGAACTTAAACAGGTAGGGACTCCCTTCTGGGGGCGATGATGATGGAAGACATGCAAGGGGACAGGTGCCACAATGGGTCACATGCCGGGGAGCAAGGGCCATGACATGAGATATGCAGATAGACATGCAGCTTGCAGAGTGCATGGCTCGCCCACGCATGAATAAAGGCATGCCAGACATCCCAACAGCTCTGTGAATATTCTTCCATCTGCACGAATACCATGAACCTGTCAGGCCTTGAGGGGTGGCAACACAATCATCATTGTGCCAGAACTATATAACAGCTATTACACACAACTCTGATACTTTTAGCTAAAGATGAAAGTTCTTTCTTTTGAGACTTAACAAAAATGTTACAAGAAAGAGAAGGCAAAAGCCCCATACTATAAGTATCTGTCAAAAATTATAAAATTGAGGTCAAAATAAACAAGGACATTGAGAAATAACATGTACTTCCACAGACTTCTGGCAAAATACAGAGCTGAAAATAAGGGGCATTGTGCAAAAAGGTGCATCTAAGGCTGTTGTGATCGGAAGAGCAAGATTTGGTTACACGTCAGGCAGCTGGGCGTAGCTACAAAAAAAGCAAGTAATGTGATTGGACAGAGATTGGCAGATATAAGAACCAAACTAAGGAGCTCTGACATGCAGATCAATGGAATCTTTGAAGAATAAAACAGAGCATATGAAATAGAGAAAAGCATTCACTAATACAATAGAAGAAAACTCTTCTGAATAACTAATAGAATTGAATTCACAATTTGAAAGAAAAACCTCAACCCAGAAAAGATGACAGAATAATTAATACCAAGCTATATCTTGATAAGATTACTGATCTTCAAGAACAAAAATAGATAATTTTAAATTTACACACTAGGGCAAAAATGTTTCTGAAGAGGCAAAAATAAGTTGACCTCAGAGACTTCTCTTCAGTAACAATTAGCATCATAAATAGCAGATCAGTGTCTACCAACTTCCAAAGGAAATAAAGTATATTCAAGAATTGGAGGACATTTTAAGGAAGTCAGGCTATTCTTGTATTGAATACTGTCAAATAACAGCAGTAATTTTGTGATTGGGTATCCTAATAATTCTTATCTAAATAGCTAGAAGAATAAAGCAAAGCTAAAGAAGTGATTGGTAAAGAATCATCAATCCCTCTTATTAGACAGAGTAAGTGGATGGTTGATCATTTTTGTGGTTTGAACACTGTTCATGTTTTTGCCTGAAAGTTGTCTTCAGTGAAATTGTTTATGTTCAGCAGGGGGTAACTATGGCCTAGTTATGAATGCCAGGCCAGCTCTTAATGGTAGGGGATGCTGTCCTCTTCCACAATTGTCTCTAGTAGAAAATTACGTTGTGAGTATAAATGTCTAAATATGTCTTGGGAATTCTCGCATTCCTTAGAAACCTTCATCATGCAAATAAAATTGATACTTAAAATTGATAAATTGTTGTAGTGGGTAAATGTAGTTCCAAGATTTCATCACATTATATTCCCACTGTTCTAATTGTGTGAGTGTGGGGTTTGTACCATAGTAGCTGCAAAAATTATAGTGGTAATAATAACAGCTGCCATTTATTGTATCTAAAATAGGTGCTCTAAAGACATGCTTTCGGGGATCATACCTAGACTGTGTTCATATGGGTGCTCTATGCTTGGATCTCTCTACCTCTCCAAAAACCAGGGAGTTAAATA